>PNEQ01124019.1:0-14901 GCA_003012365.1 Medauroidea extradentata | reverse complement strand
TCAAACAAATATATTTAGTGCAATGAAACAATTCTTTCTCTCGGTGTAGTGTATACGTTTTTATTCATCTGAAGCTACACCTCGCATGGCATCTTTAGTATGCCTAAGTTCATTTTCATTATCACTGTAGTTTGTGTTTCATGGTGTACCATAAATGTTCTTCAAATGTGTGTACTAGTATTCCAAACATTTCATGTAGAGAGCTGCCTATTAAGATTATACGCATACAATTGAAATGGGAGATATTTTTAAATTAATAAATTTCATTGGTAACTCTTGAAACAAATTGGTTTTCATTTAAGGTCTTAAGATTAATATTGCAACAGAAAAAATATTTCCTCATAACTTTAGCATCGTAAATTGTAAAATTATAGCAAGTGGGTATGACTGGTACAATTCAATACTATGTACTTTTGTTATAAGTAACTGTTATTTAAATTTCAAGTACATAGGCCTGTTTGGAATTTATCACCAATCTCTTCTGGGCTACCATATATGTGGAAAAAAAATTTCTATAGTCCCAAATCACCCCTGATTATGGTACTTTACATTTGAAGTACAGGTATTAAAAATTTTGGCGACATTCCTTGTGTAGCAGTATTTTTTTTCTTCAAAAATTTTATGTGGAATACTTTGTTTGAATGTAACATAAACAGAGGTGAAATTCCCTATCCCTTGGATTTCTTATTTCATCTTGGTGGCAAAGTCTTTTGACGAATTTAATTTCAATTAGGTGTTCAACTACTGTATAAATGTTTTGAACAAGCTATGTTTCCAGTGTAAAATAAATTAACTAAATAAAATGATTATGTACACACGTGTAGATAATATATAACAAATTAGAATGTGGTTATTTGCATTAAGTTGTGGCTTGTCCAAATTGCATACTCCATCCTTACTGAATAAATTGTTTGAATAAAAAATTAATGCAATATGTGCACTTTAAACTTACACTGGTAAATCTACCTACATCATACAAAATATTCATTCTCCCCATTTTTTTTATGAAGAAAAGGAGACACTGATGCTCTACCCACTTTTTTTTTATAATGCTCCTAGTTCATACAGTAGTTTTAAGTTATAGTCTGAGCTTTGAATAAGACTACTGTAGTGTCAAATGACTATTCATCACGGTTATGATGGCAGTTTCTTTGAAAAAAAAAAAACTTACTATATGAAAAAAAATTTCAGTCTTTTATTACAGTAAAGTTGTGGAGAGGGGGGGTGAGGAGGAAATTTGCTACAGACATCAGTGTCATACTTGGGCAGTGAAAACTTTATATAATATTTAAATCCTTGGGTTATGAAATTTTTTTAAATACAGGAATTCATTCTTTAATATTTTTAACCTCAGAAAAATAAAACTGTAAAAATGTTTCATGGGCTATGTAGCCACCAGAAAGACAGCACAACAGTTCAATAATTTGTGTGCAAACATAATTAATTTCCAACTTCATTGAGTAATAAAAGGATACCCAAGTTACCTCCATGCATAAGTTGATGTCCTATACTTTGGAATCAGGTTACAGATGGGGCCTGAATTTGGCATTTATCAACAATTTCAAAATGACACCTATAATTAGTGATCTTTATGAAAATACAGTGCTAAGAGAAAAAATCTTGCTGTAGTATCATATACAGACTAAGGCCGGGATTACGATGGATTCACGTACACTTTACTGTAACTTTCACGCACGGCAGCTAACACTTTGAAAAACGCACATGAACGGGACATACCACGATTGCGTCACTTTTATACTTATGTGCACTTTCACGTAAGGAAAAACTTGTCAAGGTTTAAGTTAAAGTGATATGTTAAGTTATACCACATGATCGTTTGAGCCAATCACATTTTGTTGGAATTAATGTCTTTTGCTGTGTTGCATTTGACTGTATTTGTAGTTTATTTTATTGATACGTAGGCCTACCATCACATGGAGTGCATATGAACACTGGGGCGAATAGGGACAAAATTTGAAACAGATTCCTTGCTTAGACCTTTATCTTAAATTAAATTATATTTCAATAAAATTGCTGATTGTAAAATTATAAATTGCCGACCTAAAAGAAAAAACTCGGGTTTTAAAACCGCGTACTGAAACTTTTGATTGGAAATTTCGTCCCTATTCACCCCATGTGATGGTAATAAGGTTAAACCAAATAGTTCAAACAGCTTGTATTATTTTACGAAGCATTTCACACACTACTTAGGCACTAACGTAACGACCAGACAATATTTAAATGGTTTTATGATACTGTAACTGTGCCTAGGCAACATAACCATCAAGAATTGTTTAAGTCCTAAATTGTGATAAAATTCAATTAGCAGTGTGTATGTACCTTCAACTTTCAAACTAATTACTTATTGGGGTGCAGAGGTTGAAATAAAATTTAGGAATAAGGAAACTCTGGTTATGTGTCTAGATAATTTGTATGTACATGATCCCAACATATCCTAAAATAAATTATAAATGACTTATATACATCCTAAAGTTAAAAATAATGCAGGAATGCATCCATACTAAAGCTGTTTAAAAAAAATATTGCCAAATATGACTTCTGCTAGGCCTATCTAATAGTCATATTTTAAGTATGATTTTACAGAATTAAATGGCTGAGACATTCTGTACACATCCTTGTTTTATTTTGCATCATTTACAGTTTTTCTACTAGGTAAAACTTGCAACGTAACAAATACTTAATTTAAAAAAAAATTACACTTGGCATATAACCTACGATTGCCATACATATGCTTGGTATGACAGTTTCGTTGGAACTTATATAAATTATTTTGTAAATTATAATTTCTCAATAAAAGTTTACAAACATCAAGATACATTTGTGGGCTGTTAGAGACACTATTAATTTCAAGGTTCTCTAATATATTCGACGACCGATTCAACATTTTTCATTGCCTGCTTTTGGCTTACGCGAAGGATCGTAATATGCCACCTCAATTAATTATACATTATGTTAATGTGAATGTCATAAAGTGTAGGAGATATGCAAATGTGAAGTCATCGTAATCGTGGCCTAAGTGACAATTGAAACTACTATTTTTACTTTAAAAACTGGGCAGTAAGAAGAGTTTTTAAAATGGTACATAATGTTTGTTTATTCTTTTCATGTGAATTAAATAGTTATTAATATTAAACAATAAGTCAAAGTAAGTAATGTCAACGTATAGATTCTTTACACAATAACTTCAGTAAATATTTAGCTCCAGGGAGCTGACTAGGTGTTAGATAATTCACTTATCTCCAGCATACAAGATATGCACTCACTTGATATAAATAATTGGTTATAACAGTATTTCTGTAGAACTTTAAAATGGCAATAGATAACTGGAAGTATCAAAATTACAAATATGAAAGGAACATTTTAACTGTAAAAATTAACAAGACAGACAACATGAAATGACAAATTTGTAAGGAATCGTATCATTGTTAATCATTCATTATCTAGATACAGATGTGTTGAACAAAGAAGTAAACAAACAATGACAAAAGAGAAGTACAGATAAAATAATGTATTAATAGACTGTATATTGGGAGTAATAAAACAACTTTATCAAATAAAAGTTAAAACTTGTCTCATAAATCCTACATAAAATGTAACGTCAAATCACAGGAACTTTAAACACTAGTTGCATTTAGCATGAGTCAATCCTCTATAACATAGCTCCACAGCAAGAGAAAACAAAACACTTTTAAATACACAAGAACTGTTACAACAATTTTGGTAATAAGATATTGTTTTTTTTTTCAGTCTTTCACATACTTTTTATAACAATTGGTTAAAATACCACCTTTTTGGGGTACGAAACACATTACACTTGACTAGTTTCAACCTATATTCACTTAATTTTATCAGACATCAGCCACTAATAAAGCACTTGCAACATTATTAATTGCATCAGCAATACTCTTGCCTACCTCACACAATTTCCGAACAGAACGGTCAAGATTTTCAACAGCAACAGCAATCCTGTCACGGACTTCTGCGTTGCGGCTTTCAAATTTGAGAAACTCTTCTCTGGCATTCTGTATACCGATACATTGAGACGAAGAACGAAACTTTTTTCTCATCTTCATTGCTTGTGGTTTAGTTTTCCCATTAGCGTTTGGTGACTGCATGAGTAAAGATGGAGATGAAGGTGTCACACTTATTTCTTCAGGCACATATTCCACTTCAATTATCCTGGGGCCAACAAGGGGTGAAGCAAGTTCATCAGGTGCACGTAGAACATCAACCAATGAAGATGCTGCATCCTCATTTTGCTGGTATGAGTGTGGTTGTGGTGATGGCTGCGATGGCTGTAGCTGTGATACAGGTGATTGGGAGCTTCCAAATCCTGGTTCTTCTACCTGAAGTCCAGTTGCAGCATACCAAGAAATTAGGCTCATTACCTTTTCCTCAATTAGTAACAGAACTTCTTTTCTTGGCCCTCCACCAGTGCCACTCTGTTGTAGACGTATACGTGCTGCTTTCGCCTTCACCAAACTTCTCCAGTCAGCCCACGTCTGCAACAATAGTAACACATAAATTATTTAATATACTACCTACTTGACTTAACTATTAAAGAGAATCAAATTACTCATTTGTTTATGCAATTACATATATCACAATTATAAATTGTAAGTAGGCTTCATCTTATGGAATATTCTACGATAATTGTTCCATTTCCTTTTAACTAAAAAAAATGATTTCATTTCAAGCTTTCCTGTTGAAAGTTGGTATCATGTACCAGCCAGTGTTCTTGTGACATCGCAGTAATTGACAGGCACTTTCAGCAGCCTAAGAGCTGCGGCAGTGCTTTACTAAAACTTCTTCTGACTGACTAAAAGCTAAAGTACGGCTGCAATGCAATGCCTGCTTAAAGTGTCCAATATCTGTGTTGAAATGAAAACAAGATATTATTGAGTAAACAGAGTATTACTATTAAAAATGTTGTGCGAGTACATGAGATAAGATTCTAATATCGATGAAGTAATATTTCATTACAATTACTCAACCACCCAGTGGCAAGTTCACTCCTTTCCTTCAATGGCTTCCATCCCGTTTCCATCATCACTGATAATCTGTAACTCCCTTCATGCTCACCATTCTGCCTTTAACACCTACGTTTCACCTATTTCGCTGCCCTTCTTTACACCATCTCCAACTTCTGCCTCCATGTACTCCAACATGGGCCTGACCACTATGCAATATGCCTTTTCCTTCACCTTACTCCCTTCAGCACCCTTTCCAACATACTAATTGCCCTTCTACTCTTTGTAACTACTCTACTTGTTTTTATATCTAAGGTCCATCTGTAACAGCACATATCATGCCTTTATTAATGTACTTTAATTTTTATCATATTGGCATCAGTCCATGACCACAACCTATCAATATCTACCTGCATGTTGTCCACCTCTGTTTACTACACAGTCATCCCCAAACAATATTTCCTGTATTAGACGTAAGACTCACCTATCTATGACTGCTAGGCATTCTAGAAGTAGTTGTATGTAAAGAAAATTGTAGTTTTCTAACTTCAACAATTTCTGTTTTTCGTTAGGTTAGGTTGGTTTAGAGAAGCTACGGTTAGGTTATTTTATCATTAAGTTATCCATATTTCATTAGGTTAGGTAAGGTTATGTTATAGGCCGTTCACGATAAAGTGAGCACTGCATAAAGGTTTCTTTCAGCCGTTTTGCAGTCATCTTTACTATTTTTAATATGAAAACTTTCAGGTAACTAAAAACCAGTGTAAACATTCCAACGCTCTCAAAAGTTAACCTATTTTTAATTAATTACAAGTTCTGCTGAGTGCTCAGTTTATAGTGAACAGCCTATACCTGACTTCACCTAACCTAACATTAAGTACATAACCTAACAAAAATGGAAAACTTAATAGTAAAATAACGTAACCTAACCAAAATAACCTAATGCACTGCAAGAAGAGTTGGTGACTGTGAGGGAGTTGGAAGGTTTAGGACAGGACTGGAGGTTTGGCGCTGTGAGGATGGGGAGGAGTCTGCTGACCACCGGGTATTAGCTCAATTGCGAGTGTAAAACATATTATTATAAACTAATCTAAACTAACTTAAACTAACCTAACCTTGCAAAGAAAAAGGAAACATCAAATTAAGTACGCCAATTCTAAGTTAGTAAACTACCGTACCATTTTACTGAACGTACGACACCCAGAGACAAAACAGATAATGAGAGACCCGCAGCAGGCCTCGCGCACACAGCTGCCATATTTAAAACCTTGTACGAGCCTAGCTAGATATTTTCTAACATGATGCGTACAAGTACACTTATTTCGCGGATTCATTGACTGACCTACTGGCTAAACCCGAAATATATCTACCAACTGGAGCAGATTTCAACGTCTTATTAGCTGCTCGCTGCTACAGTAGTATTAAGCCTGCGTTTGGTGCTTTTTTACAGTTGGCTAACAGACTTCCAGAGGAGTCAAATAAGCTGTGGACCAACCGTGAATTTAACATATTCATACTAAAGTTTGAGTTCTAGCTTGTCCAAAAATGAATCCGCGAAATGTACGTACCTCTAATGATGCATATTCCACGTCTTCCAACACTAAGGCCTGTGACCAAGGACCTACTTCAGAAATTTACTTTTTAAACACAAAAATTTAATTTTCTGTGACTTGCAAATTAATAAACAATTTTTTCCTAACTTTATCAATATTAAACACGACTGCTAGAATAAAACATCTGAGTGTGAATTTTTATTTACGTATATCAAATTATCGAATTATCTTTTTTTATTTATTCTTCATGATATGTTATGAACCTAATTTGCAACTAATAATTAATAGTTTCTACATCAAATGCACACAATTACACAGTGGAAATATAGAGAACCGTAGGTATCTGCTACGATAAAAAGGTACGCATCAAACTTCCTTTACTTAAAAACAGATGTACAGAATGGAAAATATTTTACTGAGCAGCTGTTTGGTAGGAAAAAATTAAATTACTTAAACGAAAATAGCAAAACAAAAAATCTTATAAATATATAATTGAAAATAAATTTACGCTTAACATCAAATTCGGGATTTTATATTGTGACATAAGAACTACTTAATAAAGAAGGCAAAAAATTTCCTGTAGTTTAATTTTAATTTTAAAAAATTAAAATGGCGCTGATAAATAATTCCAAAATTTCAAAATACTAGCATAACAGTCCCTAAAAATTGCCTATCAATAATGACTTTAGGGTAAAATGAAACGAAGTTAATAAATCTGAGAGATTGAAGTTGAGTTGAAAAATAACACGCTTCTTTAATTTTGGCCGCTAATGTGGCCAAACAAAAAATATATTTATTAAGTTTCTTAGCATTAGAGATAGGAAAAAAGTGAGGTCGTACTAAACACAGATTAAGTAAGATAGGTAACTATAAGGCAAATCGAATAGATATACAACATGATTCCGGGTAAAAAGGGGAAAAAAGTTTTTCTAAAGAGAAAAAATTAATTTTTAGATTTTTAAAGCCAAACTTTGAAGTTGCTACAATAATTTATTTACATACAAAATAAAACATTCTTTGATTCATTACCAACTTATATTTGGTTTGTCACACTAAATGTTTCGTAGACACTCGAGAGTTATACCTCCGATAGACTGCAAAAAATGAGAATGAATTGTGAAACTCTTTCAATGTGAAAAGAAAGGTTGTTGAAGATATCAGTCTTATTGTCCTTGGTGGAATACCGCGCACACTTATTTTTGGTATGTGCAATTTATTTGTATATAATATCTTTGCACTATTGACTGAGTAGGTAACAATATTTAATAACTGTATTCTATTCCAAGTAAAAAGTTATGTATATTACGTTTATCATCTAATTACATGTCTGGAAAATACTGAGAACAATAATTTACTTATTACTTCAACAGGTCATGGGCCCAGACAGTGGTATGAATGGTTGTTAAATAGTAGTTTTATGCACTTGCAACATGGAAGTCCAAGGATTAAGTAGTATATTACAAAACTGAAAGGATCATCAAATTTGAATTTGTAGAAGTCATACACTGAGAAAAATGTTTTGCTGTAGGAACCATACTTTTGTTAAAATACGGACAACAATACAATTTATTGGCAGTACTGTTAGTATTGTTCCCGCAACAATATACTCTGTAAAATGAAGACGATACTTTGAACTTTGTACATGACATTTTGTTAGTCCTACAGAACAGATCGTTGTAGGAACAATGTGGCTAGTACTGCCAACCAAACAGATTTGTTGTCTCTATTTTAACAAATTTATAGTACCTACAACATAACTTTTTTCTCAGTGTATAATTCCTGATGGATTAGCTTTGTTAAGGAAATTTGGCTTCAGATAAATTGTTTGGTTTAAGTCACAAATTATTTTTATGGCGATATTCAAAACCATAATAAAAACGTTGGAAATCAAATTTGTCGCATAAAAACGGTCGGAATAATCAAATGTAGTAGCTCTCTCATAATATACATGCCAAATATTAGTAGGAGAAATACATTTATGCCTAAGAGTGAGATGTGGCATAAAATACTTTCTGTATTATTGTTATTATTTCCATTACAAAATTACGGACGAAAACATCTGTGGTAGATACTTTTAAGCTTACCATGCATTCTTAATATTAACATAGCCTTATTTGAGATAATTAAGCACTATTTTCTTCTTAAATTATTAGTAGAATCCCGGAAATTTCGCAGATTCAACGACCTGCCGGCTAGACTCCAAAGTCCACTGTACAGTCCGTCTTTAGACGCTTGCTCTTTGGTTGCTGCTGTACTGAGTGCCCAGTAAAAGATATCACGAGTTAACCCGGCAGGTCCGCTATTGGTTCAGAGTCCTTGACAACAAATTTCACAAAACGTGATCCAATGGCGTAATTAACTCATGTGTAAAAGAGTTTTAAATCTAATGTCTCTTCAAATGAATCTGCGAAATTTCTGGTACTTTAATTATTAGTAGCGGCATGCAAAATTCGCGTTATTATTGTAGACTGACAGACTCTATTGTTATTTATACAAGTCGGCACAAACTGTAAGATCATTGGTCACTGGTCGTTGTGCTACACACCTAGCTTGCCTATCCACTTCATACATAACTTCACGTTAAACAATAACGATCCATTATTGGCCAGAATCGTTGTCGTGGCAGGCTACACATTTGCAGGTGAATGGGAGGCATCGAATGAGCATATAATTGCTTGCCGTCTAGACTGATACAAGAAAATAACGCGAATATTGGATACCCCTAATTATTAGGGCTTGTATGGTCCCATTTTGCTCTATCATTTGGTTGTGTTGAGTTGACCTATCGCAGCGGTGTTTAGGTTTGTCTAGATTGGGCTGAGACGTTTCCGTAATTTAGCATTTAAACTTTATTTATTAACGAAGAACTATCATTCAAAATGGCGTAACTTACACAGTGTATAATTACATATGTAATGTTTAATTAAATATAAACATGTTTCTACATTCAAAATATACAGTAAAAATATGAAAATTTTCCTGGCCATTATAAAGTGATATTCTCTTATTTCTAACAGGGAATTTATTTTTAGAAACATGAAAAAATACAGCAATGCACAGTAAAATTCACATTCACGGCATTTTTGCGTGCGATACGAAAAATTTCTAACAAATCTGCCAGGTAATTATTTATTATTTTTTGAGAGTATTTCTATACACAACTTGTGTAAATTCTCTATGCAAATGTGTGGTTATTTTGCACGTGTACGTGTATACGAACGAAGGACTATAGTTAACGATCGCCAAGGTCGTGTGCGTGTATGTCATTATCGGTTAGAAAATTGCTTTTATCAGCTGTTTTTAGAGTTTGTTCTTGTGTGTTGTAGGTGAGACACTGTATATTTATGTCTAATTGATCTCTTGTATTTGATGTCGTGACTTTAATGTATTGTAAATTTTCTACGTCTTTTTAATTTGCTATGCTAAATTTATTATGGCCATAGTATGTGTGACGTGTTTGATCATACATGCTCTAAATTGGTTTTCCAACAGTTTTGGAAATGTTTTAATGCAAGTTATTTCCAGTGGCATTCCCATTATGAACACACACAAACACTTTGGTTTTAATTTCACAAGAAACCCAAACATGTCTGGGAACAAGCAGAAAATATATAGGAACTGGAAATTATATATGTATATATATATATGTTTCCTGTCACGTCTTTCCATAAAATAAACATGATTGTCGTTGCCAGAGATAGCATCAGTTGCTAGGCAACGCAGTCAGAAATGGCGTTGAGCAGAAGTCATTTTTTTCTGCTGCGTTCCTATTGGCTGAAACCTTTACGCACATGGTACGAATTAAAATATAACCATTTCGTACAATTCTACATGTCGGCGTGGTAATTCCACACGACACGTATACACGCGACCACAAACTGTGCCGCAAGAATGTTTACATCCATATCCACAAGGTTACGTTTGCTACGTACACTTTTGCATCGTAAACCGACCTTTAGTGGGTTTGGTTCTCTAACATGATAATTATATTGCCTCTAATTTGTCCTTTTTGTAAGCTTGAAGTCCAGTAGTTAAATTGGGGGGGGGGGGGGTAGGGAGGATTGGGTAGGACAGCGTGGAATTGCTTGCATTTTAGTTTTAGGTTTTACCATCTGCCACACTAAATAATATTACAGATAATTTACAATTATATTAGAAAGTTTTATTTATTAAGTATTTACATTACTACAGATATTTCAGAAAACCTGTATTAGTTGACCTACTATAGCTCTGCAAGTCATACATGTGAGAGGTAGCCTGGTGTTTGTCGTAACAATATCCCCCTCCGTTGATGTGGCGCTGTAAAATACTTGCCTTTCAACGAAGTCAGGCAGACATATCCTACACAGTGTTCTATGGCCGCATGGAACACATGTGCGCGTCGCTTTGTTGGTAAAACACACTAAGCACTCCATGTCTTGTGCACCTGCTGGAGACACACCTTCATCTCTAGGATATGATAACCTCAGCTCTTGCTGCTGAGCATCTACATCTTCAATGTCCATAAAACGAGAAGTGTTCGCTTGCGTGGGTATTACTCTGTAGTTCAAGGGCGCAGGACGTTGCAGTGCTGGCTCTAAAAAACAATTACACAATAATTTTGAATTTTGGCAAACATTTTTAAGTTCAAACACTCACACTCTTTCTACTAACACGTGCGCACACACATACACACACTATTATACATACACGATTTTCTGTACTTTGTGCTTGCACATACGAAAAACTAATCATTTTCTCAAATTAATATGTAAAGTTGAGTTGGGGAGAGTATAATAATGAATTATGCTAGCCAACTGCTTAAGAGCAATCTGCTTTAGTTTGAAGACCACGACCAAAACAGAACTCAAATCTGAGTCGATACCAGTTTTCATTATCTTTAAGAGAGGATAAGCACATAGACGAACGGACAATCCTTATACTCAGCGATGGTAGCTTACGTTCATGTAATGAAAACGTTAATTATACAGTACATACATTTAAATACAATCATTACTGTTTCTGCGGTATTACTTTTAGAAATTTTATAAAAGCCGACACTGTACTAAAGACCACTCAACGAGTTTGCTTGTATAACGAACAACAGTTGTGACTGGTCAAAACTTCTGCCTATAAAGCAATTACAGCGTAAACATTAAAACCGTTGTTGTTAAGTACAGTGGATTAAGTTTTCTTTGGTTCAATTAACACTTTAAAAATTACCATTTCCATTATATGGATGGTTCCTAGCCTGTCTGTTAGTTCTGCGCCTTGAAGCTGAGCTAGGAGATCTTGATACTGAGCTAGCGGTTCTTCTCGCAACTGAGGCAGTAGCGACTGTCCTCCGTCGGCCTCGTGTCGGACCACTAGACGCCCCTCTGGTTGTTCCTCTAGATGTCTCTCCATTGGACCCTCGTACAATGTTGCTTTCCACGAGTGGGTCACCATAAGCACCAGTTGTGCCCTCTGGGAAAAAAGTGTGTATGAGACATGACATCCAACAAGTGCGTAGAAACAATCTGTTATATTCACAATATTGCATAAGTTTGAATGTTTTTGAGTACATATTCATGTATGTATGCGTGAGCACGCTCCTTGCTAACTTACGTGTGTGATATCGATAAAAATTTGTAATAAAAGTGGTGATTAGTTACTTTGTATCACTGACTTAGGATACTAAAATACTGATTGGCATGTGAGGCGACAAACTTTTTTGATAATAAGCATGCTGTGAAGTTAAGTTTATATCTCATAACGGCGCTTATATATTAGTTCAAATATTTGACTGTTATTTTACTTTGATATTGTCCTGCTCATAAACATATGCGTGGGATATGGTTATAATGATTTATTGAAAACGTAATTTATACATTAACTATTCTTAACTGCTTTTATTATGGGTACAACTACACTCTAAAAAATAGTTTGTAAATTTACCATGCGTATGTAGAGGACCGTTAAGGAAGTAGGTCTGGTAGAATTGTTTCTTAGACATTACATGGTAGCGTTCCTAAACATTTATAAGAAACAGTCACATGTATACTAAAGTTACCAAACTTGTATTGTAACAACGGAAAAAGTTTGCATATTTAAAAGGCGGAAGTATGGTAACGTTCCCAAACTGTGTTCAGAAGAGTAGTTATATTTTACATTCTATCTTACTAGAATATGGAAACATGTTTTCAAAGGTAGTAAAGAATCAATTCTTACAGGTTTTAAAATCCATTGGTGATAGATCATTTCTGTTTATTTTTCATTGGTGATTGATTGGTTTGAGCAAAGTAGGCATAACTTTCGGGTGTGCAAAATAATATGAATAACTTAGGTAAATGATAACTGTGTACTCGTGAGTGAGTCTGCAAGTGAGCTTATGTCGTATTGGCGGTAAATACATTTAATTATTGCAACATAGCTCGTGTGGAAGAAAAGGAATTATGCCGAGCGGATTTGTGCGTGTTGTATTTTTTGGGTGAGTCTGCTAGTAAAGTATTACTAAAATATTTCGTACCGGTAGATAAGCAGTAAAGGTTTTAATCTTATTATGGGCACGTGTAGGACACACGTAGACTAAAAGTGGCTATGCATTGCGATTTAATGGATATTTCAACTGTATTCAGACAACTTTTGTCAGAAATATATATAGATATCGGTAGGTAAGCGGTGATTGAATGTCGATTTGTTTAAGAATATGGTAATACTATAATTTTTATTCGACTCGGGATAATTTTTGGTCGAACGGAATTTGTTGATGTTTGTATATAAGGTTAACGTCCTGGAGGTCTTCAGATAGCATGTTTATGGGTTTATTCCTTATTTAGACACTTAAATTAACATAGGTAACTAGTTTTGCTATGTTACGTTGATCGAAGCAAGTAAGATTGATTTTTATTTGTCAGTTTTATAACTCGCCGAAGACAAGAACAATATCTCGCGAAAGACAATAAACTATATTTTTCCTCTCCTCTCCTCTCTCTCTCCCTCTATCCAATTAAAATAAACAGAGTTCTCAAAGTACCGCATAGTCAGTCAGCTAAGTTCTTAATTCAAAATATGATATTGGTCTCGTAGAATTTCTTTGCGAGCATTTTCCGCACGATGAGTTGTGGTTTGCCATTTTGAATTCACTTGGACGTAAATGTGACGTATGTATTTAACTTTCGGCTTATTATGTAGCCACAGCTTTAACCTCCTGTTATGATAGCCACAGGTTAAAGTGTTGGTTACTTGTTAGCTGGAGGTGGCAAAACCGACCCTAAGCCATATTTCACGGCCATAAAAGTAAGAGATTATATGAAAATGGGTAATATGATGAAAGATGTAAAATCATTAGTATTCATTAACCGATATGAATAATCTCGCAGTGGTTATTTACTTGAATCATTTTCCTCTAAAACTCTTCACATTATCAGCAGTTTTTATATGTATCAAAGAAACATATTCTCTTCGTCAGTATTGTACAATAAAGACCATACAAATATATATACGCCTTAATGTTTGTTTCAGCTAGACAATAGTTAGTTATTGACTCGCGCGAGAGTACATAATGCAGTGAAAACACAGGCTTCACTTCGAATAATAAGTTCAAAATATTGAGTAGGGAAAAAGTTTAGTTTAATAATCAAAGAATAAATTGTAAGCTAAAATAGTGGTGCAAAAATAACTACTTGACACTTAAGGTTCTTATCTAGGTGGGATGTGTAAATGTGTGTGAGACACATAATCGATAGGGTGATAAGGGCGTCGTCTGCCGGTGTATGTAACGCAGTAACGTCTCAAAGCACCCACCACGCAACTTGCGTGCAGAGCTTTACTATTGCTCATTTACGTATGAGACTTCAACCGGCTTTTTGTGAAAGTATGGTTTAAAGTCTAACACATGAGGTTTTTTTAATCCGGTTTGTATTTTTCTAGACACTGCAGTCTGGAAAGGCCGTTTTCAGCCATTTTAGGGGCCCGAAAATCTCATTTATAATAAGATATAGTAATTTTCAAAGTGACAGATTTTTGTTTTTCTGCAATTAATATAAAATTAAAAAAATTTTGTGGACTTGAATAATCTGTGTTTTTTTTTAATAATACTGTTACAAGTTTGGAGAACACACAAACTTTTAATGTGGGCAATTCCCATGAGTTCTTTGGGATAGAGGTCTTATAATTACAAATAAAAGAGTTAAATTATGTACTGGATTTAATAGCTCACAAAGCTATGAAATACACAAAACAGTAATCAACTAGAACTCTCACAACACAATTAGTTATGCACACAATTACTCCTGTGTCACAGACACGTTAATTAACTTTGACAATTAAAGTACAAGAAAAGTCTACCATCAATTAACTAAACACTATAAATCACAATAAAATTCAGTCATATATCC
>PNEQ01124018.1:14792-32218 GCA_003012365.1 Medauroidea extradentata | reverse complement strand
CGCCGTATTAACATCAGTAGCAGCCAGAAAGCGCCATAACACCTTCCGTGACCACACTGACCAAATCCAGCATTTTTCAATTAACGTAATTTTCTTTAAGGCACATGTAAGCAGACGCATAATAAAACAGTGTATCGAAACGTAATTATCAGTCGCAGTATTCAATTAGTAATTTTGTTCACCCTCATACCCTAGTGCTTATGTACCTATCAGTAGAAAACAATCAGTAACACCTCCGAGTGGGATCATTAACAGTACCTGGACAGACCACCCCCTGAGTGTAAGAGTCTCGAAGTGTAATACTGGGGAGTATTGCTGGCGCCCACCCTAACATCTCATATAACATCTAAATTAAATTGATCTCATCCCGCTCGAGAGAGAGTGTCAACCTTTCCTCCCGACTCATCCTGTATATGTAATTTTTAAGTTGTTATTGTATACCAGATGGTTTTCAAAAGTGCTCACTTTGTCGCAATTCACTTATACCACAATCACATAGTAAAATCCCAATAATGTTTTGTATCTTCAGGAAGTAGTGCATTGCAGATACTATCTTTATTGAATAATTTACTAATGTTAAACAGTGTGATATCAGTCGTGTAAAAACCAACATGGCACCATTTTAATAATGAACATACCATTAAATTAAGCTTTAACTTAAAATTTTAAATTCTACTGTTACTGGTGAATATTAAAAATACCATAATAATAAGAGTTTGTAGTCAAGCCGGGTAGATACATGTTGGGAGGCCGGAATGTGTGAGCTGCCACACATGCGGTCACTTCCCCACTTATCCATACGTAACATATTCCCCCATTTAATCTATATGTCATTTTAAAGCTTAAAATGTGTACTACAAAATTTACTTGAAGCATTGTTACGTATTTCAATTATTTTTAAAAAGTACAGAACAAGAAATATATAAATTTAGATTTCAAAAACACAAATATTTTTAGTTTCTTATTTTATAATGCCATATTTATTAACATTTGTGAAAATATTGGCAGGATCAAAATTGACTAATCTTTAAAAACAAAATATACCAGAGATTTACTTGTTTTAGCTAGTATTTACATGATTACAAGGGGTTCTGTGCGACCAACATTTTAAAACTTCTTTGGAGGGTTGGGGGGGGGGGGGCGAAGCACAATGGGGAGAGACGGGAATTTTTGAGGAAATACGTGTTTCATAAGGATCTAACACTTGACAAAAATTAAGCTTTCCTGGAATTAGTTGCGACAAAAAAAAATCTTTATTTCCTGGTCTACTAGTAACTAGTAAGACAAGGTCGTGCATCTTTGCCAGCTTGGTCTGGCCTTTGAGGTTTATAGATAAAGTTTTATTTATGATACACTTGTAGAGATATAATAGAAGTATGTGCCAAGAGTCTTGGTTACTGCTGATTTAATCAAAATGATTACAGCAATGTTTGACCTGATGTGACAAAGTATCATGCTGCATTGTCAAGCCTTCATCCCAATTGGATGCTGTGCCTTTAAAAACTATTAGTAACCTGTGTTCTTCAAGCTTGCAGATCATGTACTGTGCTGTTCAGAGTACATGAGCGCACTCGTGAAGCCCAAAATATTTCTAAGTCCCATTAGGGTATATTAAGCATGTTCTGCAGGTACACTAAATTGCAGGCACCAAGCACAGATGTGAAGCTAAGTACGTGCTGCAACTCGCGAGATAAAACTTCTTGGAGGGAAAAGCACACAACTCACAGAGTTTAAAATGTTGGTGTGAAGCTCATTTTGTTGCATTTATTTAACAATACAGTAAACCCTCGTTTTACCGGACTATTTGAGGGGAGGTGTGGTCCGGTAAATCAGATGTCCGGTAAATCACGAAGTACCAAAATCGGCACACAAAAATAGAGAAGACGATAAATTTATAGCAGTGTGATAAGCATAGTAACGCAACGTGTTTGTTGTGGTCAAATCGCTGGAAGTGGGCGAGGGGGAAGGTTTGTGCTGGCTGGCGGGAGTAGAAAGATAAGCACGTGCCTGTGTCTGCTCGTTGAGATAACCATGGGCGGAGGGCTGGGGAAGAGTAGAAGGAAAGGGACAGGAGGCGGCTTGCTATCAGCTTGGTTCCGTGTTACGTTGCGTGGTAACGTGTGAAACGTGAACTTGAGCTACTGCTTTGTTTTTCACAGTAAAGTTTTTATTTACGAAATATATGACAAATAAAAATGTTCATCTAAACTACCGCTGTTTGCATCGCGACGCAGTATCGTATACCGTGTCTGTCAGATAATAATCTAGCCGCCGCCGTTGAGAATTTCTGAAGGGCAAGGGACGGAAATGTTGAGCGTGAGAAAGGCATGTGTTGCGCTAGTTTGTCCGCAGCAGATTTAATCTCTCTACATCTCACACATTTACACCACACGAGCGTTGTTGAAAA
Organism: Medauroidea extradentata; assembly: GCA_003012365.1. Lineage (NCBI taxonomy): Eukaryota > Metazoa > Arthropoda > Insecta > Phasmatodea > Phasmatidae > Medauroidea > Medauroidea extradentata. Next base: position 29,811 of record PNEQ01124018.1, on the reverse strand, counting down.
TACATTGCCTCGTGTGAAGATGCGGTAGCAAGTTTCACGTGTTTCCTGGGTCCAACAGTGCCATTTTTTGTTCAACATCATATTTCAACACATAACTAACTAGTTTTTTGCTTTACAAATGTCCGACTCGGTTTGTTTCTTGACACCATAATCACCACACAACTTTGCTACCGAAACATCGGCCTTCTAACTTTTATATTAGTTCAACTTTTTGCTTGATGTCAAAGTTACTCTATTTATTTTCTGCCCTGTTGCAGACACTATTTCATTTTAAAAAACGCGAATTTTTTATCGCGTATATCAACTGCGTTAAAAACTCACGTAGACACGACAATCGCTCTTGCCCGGACATGTCAAAACACTGATGAGAGATTGACTAGCTCTGTTTACCGTCTTCCGCGGCTATCTGTGCGTGCGCCTGATGTCGCTCTCCAAAGCACAATAACCAGGTAGGTCTTGCGCTGTTGATCTTACAGTTCCGTAAAAAAATTCAGGTAGACAATCATTCTTGCCCAGACGCAGCACGTACCCCGATGCGCGATTAAAAATAGCTCTGTCTACCTTCTTACGCGGCTATCTGTACGCGCGCCTGATGTCACTCACCAAAGCACAATAACCAGGTAGGTCTTGTGCTGCATGTGACAAGTAGACCCGATGGTGGAATAATTTTGTATCGCCAGATTTTGTCTGTTAAATACGAAGTCCGCTGAATTAGAGGTCCGATAAAACAAGGGTTTACTGTATTTGTAGAACTGTATACATTTTGTCGAACACAATAAACAAAGTATATATACAGGACAGTGTATTATAACATGCTGGTCGTTGAACAAGCGAATCATTTCCTTCTCATTCTAAAGGTAATTTATAGGTTGCAGGTTAAAGAAGAGTGTTACTGAAAGGGAACGTGAGTTGTTTTTGGGTGTTGAGCAAGTTTTGTGAAAGTTTATAAAAAAATGTACTTTACCACTTAAATATTTTAAAAATTTTAATGTAATATATTATCTACCATCATATTATATATTTATGTTCTACAAATTGGTAATTTTGTATTAAATGTATATTCTTATACATTACGATTGAAAAGTGATATGTTTGAGAGTAGCATTAGAGGACAACCTCAAAAATAGAATTGTGACTACATCATTGTCGAAAGATTCTTTGCTAATCTCCGTGTCAGCACATTTCCGTACAGAAATGTGACTGAATTATATAACTATGAAATTAGAAAACTTAGTTAGTTCCATAAATGCTGGATTGTTAAAACGGTTAGAAATGACAGATATGTGGCGTGACAGTGTTTTATTAGATGTCATTCACAGTTTAATGTATAGTATCCAATTAAAAGTATCCGTCTCTGACTTTACATGGTGTAGTCAAAAATATTACTCTGCTTACTTTATTAGAATTAAATGGAGACCTAAAACGTACCCAATTTCAGTAAACGGCACTTTTCACTGAATAGTGATTATGAGCTATAGTCTAAATGTTCTTTAAGAGGGTGTGGTACATAATTAAACGCTAATAGCATTAATCTATATGTGAAGCCAATTTACGAAAATTAAACAATAGCAATCCTAGACAATAGTTTTAGCCAACATTTTTAGCAAAATTATTTCCACTGCTACGAACTTCTGAGGCACAATCTCTGACGCCTGTACCTAAATGCATTTAACTGCGGCGCACGAAATCACGCGTAATGAGTTTATAATTCTGGATAAATATTTACTCATAAAGTTGGTAAATACCATTGTCTGGAATTGTCATTGAGTATTTTATCCATATTGGCTTCGAAAACATAGAAATCAATTGATGTTTTCAGCATTTGTTTATGTACCACACACTCTTTTAAGTACTACCATAGGGGGTAACAATTTCGGTTTTTCCTATTTTGGATAGGGATTGTTCAAGTTTTCTTCCTTTGTTCAATGTAATGATAGAAGCAGTGGAAGTTAAAAAAAAAATTTTGCAGCTTATATTGGCCTCTTATAAATTCGTAACACTTTACGTTTGTCTCCATAATATGTTTCATGGTTGATTTCTTGAAAATTAGTTTAGGTCCGACAAACTATCATTCCAGTTCTGTTGCTGAATCCACGTAGTGTAGTAAAACTATCGAAAATAATTTAGTATCACAGACAGCAAGAAATTTTGAATTTAGATTATCTTTGCACGTGCATACAGTGAACGTTCTTAAAAGCGACAGGGAAGTATATTTTTCCTTATTACTTGCCTGCAGCTATGCAGCCCCTCGGCCAAGAGTGCATCTATATTATCAGGTTACAGGTATTAATGTGACTTAATTAAGAAAATTTTCATGAGACCATGGTACAGAGACAATTATTTCAGACCATTTGGACGAACACAAATTCACACCCAGCTTGACCTGGAAAGGCGGAGAAGTAAAATGAAGGAATGCCTGCTGAACGTGTTATAGGAAAATGTCGTAAGGGTACAACATAGAATGAGTATCTCGGATTGAGAGAGAATTGAAATACTTGAAATACTCGTTAGTGTTACGCTTATAACTCCCTTCTACTCATGTTTTGAAAAATGCAAGACTGCTCAAATCAGGCAGAGCTCTTAATAGAGAACTGCAAACAATTCCTGCTTGACATTCGTATTTTTAAATATAATTTTAACGTAAACAATCCATCATGAAACTTAAATACGTGTTATGTCAATTGGAATTCTATCTGGAAAAAAAAAAGAAAATGACTGTTGGATATTAATGTCATGAGTGGGTCTTTTTTTTTTTTTTTTTTCAGTTACAATAATGTTTACGAACATACACTTGACTCACGTATGTAGCATAAAATATTGTTTTAAATTTATATCATCTTGTGCGAACTTCAGGAGGGGACCACAGATAGAGCTTCATGAGCCCCATTATTGCTTTTCTAAGAGAAGTAAAATATGGTAATGGTTTTGCAATTGTTAAACGACTTACATGGTACAACATAAAATGTCAAACAATGAGCGATTGAGCTACAGCTTGTTTTAGAATCAGTGAAATAATTTTTTTTGGTTGCAATTTGTACCTGGAAATCTATATATGTAGAAAATAAGATCTAGTCTATTTAAGTAAGCAGCAAAATCTATCAAATTCTTAAAATAGGTAATTATGTTTGTGAAGTGCAATCATAAATAATACTTATGTAACTTATACAAGGAAGTTATTATATCCTCAGAGTGATTTACACCACATATTTCTTATATACAGACTAAGATTATGAGGTACGGAGCATTAAAGTGTTTAGTTAGTATTTGTTATTACGTCGTAATAGCAAAACTGATTTGCTTTGTTAAATTTCGTACTGGTGAACACTAGAATATTAATACGCTATGGTACATTAGTGTTGCATGTTTATGCTTTATAACACTCTGATAGTATGTACTTATTAATTACATAATTAAATACCTCATTCATATTTTGTTGTGAAAATAATATTTCAAGCCTAAGTTTATAATAAGTGTATTCGAAAATGAATATGAAAAGGATATTCTTCCCAGCTGCATTATAGTGTTCATAACACTGCTTGTGACAATGCCCTACCCAGGAAATAATTATAGGTTCTGATTTCAATCAGGACCGAAAATACTGTTTATACATACTGAATACAAAGTTTAACACAAAATGTGATCAATATAATAGTCACAGAAATAGTTTTCTTTTCTCAATGTTGGCCATTTGCACAGCAACAGAAACTCTTCTTGATCGTCAGTAATTTAACCTTCACATTTATGGTTACTGTTTACAAAACTATTTTGCTGGCTGTACCTAAAATCAGATTTCAGCATTGAAGTTGACGAGACCTTCACAGTTTTACAGCTGGCTTTTGGCTGCAGCACATTGCCTTCAAGTCAAATGTGATTAGCAGTATAGTGCCTTAACCGCCGTAGGAATGTTTGCAGACATATAAATTCTTATACAAATATAAATATAAATAAAATGTATTTTAAACATCAACATCCTACGGTGAAAAATTTATGAAATAAAATACACTCTTAAGAATTATATATTTGGCTGTTGTAAAATATTTTTGTAACAAATGAAGACTGACTCTAGTTGCCAATAAACTCGTCAATAATATAAATTTTTGTTTTACATCCTGTTACCTTTGATGACCCAAGAATGTTAATTATATCTAATAGTGAGTAGTTAAAATCAAATATTGTAACAAATATCGTAATTATAGTCGTAGATACTTTATGTTGGGTACCGTGCAAATCAGCATCATTATGTATGTTGTAACATAGTTATACAAGGAGGCAGAGATATAAGTGAAGTTTTGACATCCAGTTAGGGATTTGCTGGTATATTTGTGTACCATACCTCTTTCTCGACAAGTATTTAAATAGAAGGGGAGTGGATATTTGGTGTGTTTAAAATTATGGCTCGAAAATAAGTAGTAATTGAATCATTTGTTGCACTGAGTTAATAAAGTAATTATAAAATTGCTGGGACTAAAAATTGTAGTTGTCCATTAGTTAGAGGTACCAAAGAAGGTTACAGGGTAAATTCGTAAAAGTTAGGAGAATACTAGAAGGTATGTTCCTGCAAAATTACAGGATGAGCATTAGAGTTTTTAACATTGTCAGGTAGTAGAGTTGTAATGTCATCAAAGTAGAACTGAAAGTTATCGCAAAAAAGCAGTGGTTTGATAATTTTGCAGGAGAGTGAAATTAATTATACAATTTTTCTTTCCAGGTAAAACATCACTTACAGTAGTTACTTTATTACAATCAATAAAAAGTGTTTTAAGGCTGCACGTCAATTTACAAAAATATATTACCGTCAGAGTCGGAACAGAAGTGTGTGATGCGACCATTTGTTTCTTTTAAATGTCCTGCTGTGCAAAACACGTTAACAATGTAACTTTTCTAAATCTGCTTTGACTTGGTATTAATAAAATTGCATAGTAGACTAAAGTAAGCACTTAGGATGCTATAGAGATGTTCTAGGGTACTATATTCGCTTATTTCCTTGATACTAAAAGTAACTCGGTCGTTTTATTGAATATTTAAATTGTAAACTCCCAAACAAATTATTGTCTTTTGGTTGTTTGCCACGAAATTCTGACGCATGAAAAGTATTCTTTAAGTTTGTCTCTGCCACTAACAGAGACTTTGTGTGGGCCTTATTTATAGTCATAATGTTGATGTTGTGGGGTAGTTACAGATACTTTAATGTGAGAGGGTAATTGTTTTAAATACGTAGTATACATGGTAATAAGGCTGATTTACCCCAAGATACAAACAACTGCATCACATAATGTCCAAGTTATTTATAAAATTACTTTAAAAATTAAAATATAAATTTACTGGGCTTATAGATGTTGAACAACAACAGGTGTTGGCAGAACTATAGAATGAAACTTCTGTATAACTTATTTCTCTCTGGTTGTACTTGCTTTTGGGATTGTCTGCCTTGTAAGTTTACAAACTACATTTTCTTCTCAATAATTAAGTTGTCTTACAAATTAAAAAAATTTAATTATTTTTTTAGGTACTTAACGTAATCATCATTCTGTCGTGAACATTTCAATATCTCGACTGGTTATGTATAGTAAGTTTCATCGGGATATAAAACAAATTTTATTCCTTTTCATTCGTTTAGGTGTCAAATTTCTAAAAATCTTAGTTTGACATCTTAAATATTTATTTAAGTATCCACATGAAGTGATAAATCAGTTGAAGAAAAATCAATAATTCATTTAAAAAACACATATCACCCCTGTATGATATTGAGAGTTCGAATGTTTAAAATTATTAAAAATCTTCTTGTGGCCGTTTACCTAATCATCCTGGAGCAAAAATAAACTGAATATCTCGATGGGTTCAATATATATAGAAGGTTTATCTAAAACACATTCCATATCTTTTCACCTCCTAAGAGAGTTAATTTCGAAAAACTTGTGAATCAAATTTTAAAGTACGTTACTGGTGCCTCTTGGTCATGAAAAACACAGCAATACCTGTAGGGTTCAATGTATATCAACAAGTAATTAAAAACACATTTAATGTCTTTTTATTTCTTTTTACCTCTTTATGTGAGGAATTTCGAAAATTCTTGAAATTAATTTTTAGGTGTTCGTTAAACAAAAATCATGTCGTTATATAAAAATCAATAATCTCTATATCTGTATAATATAAATATATATAATATAAAGCTAATTGCATTTCAATATCTCGATCAGTTAGATAGATATGGAGGAATAATCGAAAACATATTTAATGTATTTTGACCTCCTTAACCATAAAATTTCGGAACGTCTTGGAGTCCTATGTTAGTCATTTGTATACGTAACAAATTGAAGTAAAACTCATGACAATATTCTGTTGGATTTGAGCTGTATAGACGATTAATAAAAAAAAATACTTTTACCCTTGTTTACTCTTTGGGAGTCAAATTTCGAAAAATTGAACAACTCCTTTTTGGGTATTAATGTAAGCAACATTTTAAAGTGAAAACCAACTCGTTATCTCGAAGGATTCAATAGATGTTGATAATTAATTGGAAACTCATTTATGGTCTTTTCACCTCCTTAAATGTTGTATTTCAAAGAATCCTCGAATCTGCTAATATTCATTTCTATGTATGTCCCATTGAAGTAAAAATCGCGGCGATAGGATGTCGGGTCTGATGTCTATCGACATTTCTTTGAAAATACATTTCTTCCCTTTTCACCCCCCTAGAGTTCAAATTTTGAAAAATCACTTCTTAGTGTTCGCCTACGACCTGAGGGAAACCACACAAAAATTTCACGATTCTTGATCTGGTGGTTTTGGCTGCAGTTCGATATGTCAGTCAGTCAGTCAGTCAGTCAGTGTTCTCTTTTGACACACTTGGTATAGGTATATTTGAACTTAGTCGTTCACCCAGAAACCCATTCTACCACTTGTTGGCGTGCAGCTGCCACATTGCGTACTAGGCCTTCTAGGTCCCCACTCAATCAACATTCACGTCAGTCACAAAATGGAGTACAAGTACTTCTGTTCACGCATCCATATAATACACTAGCAGTGCTCTCACGGCTTTGTTCACGTGTGTTTTTTCATAGCAGATAATATTTACTTTCACTGAAGCCTCTTTTTACATCAGATAGGTTGTTCAGTAATCAAGTGTTAGAATGACAAATCTGTTATTTGAGCTAACCCTGCAGCGGGATAAGTAGCTATAGCAGCCTTAAGTTTGTTCCTGCCTGGGCATTATTTATAGTCACAGCAATGTTGATGTTGTGGGGTCATTACACAGACACTTTAACATTATAAGATAATCTAATGAAATACGTAGTTTATGTGGTATTAAGACTGATTTTCCCTGAGCTACAAACAACTGCACCACGTAACATGCAGGTTTTTCATATAATTACTTTAAAAAATAAAATCTTTATTTCCTGGGCTCATAGATGTTGAACTACAACACACTTCGGTTAAAGTGTAGAATGAAACTCTTGTATGACTTATTTCTCTTTTGTCATACCTGCTTATTGTATCCTCTGCCTTGAAAGTTGAAACTAAGTTTTCTTCTTTGTAATTAAGTTACCCTGAGTGCACCGCTGTCTTCACTCTTGAGGTCTTCGGTTCAACTCCCGTCACGCACCTCCTCTTCACTCGTCAGCCCGCCGCAGCAGTCCTCTTGTTTCGCCCAACGCTGCTCCGAAGGTAGCCACCTGCCGCCTCACAGTAAACTTTGACGTCACCAAGATGTCTTCACCAGTCTCTCTCTACTAGCATAGCACCTTCTTCTAGCATGACCAATAGCGAACTCTCCCTGATTTTGTCGATTCAGCCCTTATATACTCCGGCCAAACTCCAGGGGTTCCCCGAATTATATGGGTCTTAAATTAGACATTACTACATGTTTCGGACATGACTTGAGTCATATAGCCCACCCTCGTAGGGTTAAGACGTATTTGGGACAGGTATCTATGACGTAGCTTCGGTGTGTCTTCCATCACGTAGCCGCCCAGCTTGTGAAACAGGGGCCAGTCCATAAAGTGTTACGAAACAGCCGCCGACCACCAGCCTCCAGGTACATGGCACGCAACAGTATCCAAGTGAAGTGAAAATCACGACGATAGCATGTTCAGTCAAAGCAATATCAATCATACCTTAAAAATCACATATCACACCTGTACAGTACTGAGACTTCAAATATTCGAAATTCTTAAAACCTTTTTGTGGCTATTTACCTAATCATCATCCTGAAGTAAAAATAAACTGAACATATCTATTGGTTCAATTTATTCAGAATATTTATCTAAAACACTGAATTTCAAAAATTTCTTGAATCACATTTTAGACTACTTTACTGGTGGTTCCTAGATGAGAAAAACAAGACAATAGTCAGCTTTGTTCAAGATATATTGACGATTAATCAAAAACATGTTTCATTACTTTTCACCCTTTTTCACCTCCTTTGGTGGAGAATTTGAAAATTAATTTTCGGGTATTTGAGTAAGCATCAGTCGTAAAATAAATCATGTCCCTATATAACAGATCAATCGGGTCGATATAAATTGAATGTAAACCGTAAACACATTTTGCCTTTTCTTTACCGCTTTGGGGCGCAATTCGGAAAACATATTAAAATGTATTTTGGACATTTACATAATCATCAATCTAATGCAAAGAGCACTTCGACATCTCGATTGGTTTGATAGATATAGAGGAACAATCAAAAACACTTCCTGCACTTTCACACACTTAACTTTCAAATTTTGAAACGTTTTGGATACCTGTGTTAGTCTTTTGTATACATAACCAATTGAAGTAAAATTAATGACGATAGCCATTTGGATTCTAGCTGTACAGACGCTTGATAAAAAAACATTTCCCTTATTTTTACTCATTGGGAGTTGAATTTTAGAAAAATCTAAAAATTAATTTTTTGTGTATTCACATGAGCATAAATTTAAAGCATAAAGTAGCTCTGTATCCCGAAGGTTTTGGTAGATTTAGATAATTAATTGAAAACACTTGTAAGGTATTTTTGCACCCTTAAAGGTTGAAATTTGAAAAACCCTTAAATTAGCTAATATGCTGTTTTTGTGATTGACCCATTGAAGTAAAATTTACGAATATAGGCCGTCGGGTTCGAGCTATGAAGACAAATCTTATGAACCACATTTCTCCCTCTTTTCTCCCCCTTAGAGGACATTTTCGAAAAGTTTCTTCTTAGTGCTCGCCAATGACATAAAGGGAATCCATGCAAAATTTCACATTTATAGGTCCAGCGGTTTGGGCTGCAGTTTGACAGAATCACTTACTGACCTATCAGTCAGTCAGGGTTTACTTTTGTACATAGAGATATGTGTTAGTAAAATATTTAAAGATATAACTATTTTAAGTCCTGAAATGTCTATTTTGGTAATACTGAATGTAACATATATACAACAGTATTTAAATTATTTAAGTTTAAACACTACAATGATTTTATTAATATTCCTTTAATGACACTCTTAATTCATTTACCTTTTTGCAGCTCTTCCCTGACCAATTCAACCTCGTAAATTGCTTCAATTATCTTGATTTTTTTGTGTCAACTATCAACAACTTATTAAGGTAACACAATCTGTCCAGTGCATAAACGAATACAATGCATATAAAATGCAGTTATTAAATAAGTGTGTATATCTTAATTTTTGATGTCGCATGGTAACATTGGCACAATTCGAGAGACATAAGTGAATGTGTGAATTATAATATTTGCTCGTTCACTAATCTGGTATTCCGGGCTGTTTGAGCGGTCAGTGCTTCCATGTACTCGAATCTCAACATTTTTTTTGACCAAAGTACTGCTTAAAACTGATGTTTATTGTACCCTTTTCTTCCAAGTACTCGAGATCACATTTTAATGCCGTTCGTTCGTGGCCATATCAAGTGAAGAAATTTGGGTGGTTCTCACAGCTTTGGCCTTGAGAGTTTGCAATCGTTATTGTTACGTGGATGTGAAGCCTCATGAGAATGCACTAGAAAGTAAAACAAAAAAATTGAAAAGCTGCTGTGAAACACAATATTAAAATTGGAAAATCCGTGCCAGATATCAAATCACGATATTTTTCAATAAAATGAAGTTAATGATTTTTTAAGGATGTATCCTCAACAGCGTACTGAGTTTTGTCATTGCCTACTTGTTAGCAAGTATCTGAAGCTTTAATGTGAATTATATTAATTTGACAGTAATCTTTGAAACTATTTGTTTATTCTCATTTTAACTCTAAACTTTAACTTTTAATAGCGTTTTTCAATTAAACAGAGATTGCAGTTTCGTGTTTATGATGGCCCGATATAGAAAAACCCAATCGTATCAGTACTGATTTTGTAAACAAGTAAAAAAACTCCTTTTGTACTATATTTACATTTTAACCAAATATTTCTGCAAGGAAAAGAAGCAAAATACGTAATCTGTAATGGGTGTCCATTTCCAGAAAGTGATTCTCGAACATAAATGTGACCCTTTTAACAAAAATGTTTAATTACTAATACGTGCATATGGACAGTGCGAGAGTAAAATCTTGCATATGTAAAGGAAGTTATTTTGGGCACATGAGACATTTTAAAATTATATTTACAATAAACGTTATGGAAAATTAACAAAAACCATGTATAATTATTGTCTTGGGATTTGTGGGTATAAAATATAACCAGCCAAAAATTGATTTTAGATGTTTTTAATAAAAAAAATATAATATAATCCTATTGAAACGTAAGCAACAACATCTAGTGAATAATGATTGGTAACAATGATTATCTATCTTATGGGAGATAATACAATAATTATCTTTATTGGGCATTAAATATTGCTCAGGTTGAAGGTACAGGTTCGATTCTCAGATGAGGGGAAATGTCTTTTACTATTTTTGTTATTTCTTAAAGTTCTTTCATACTATGCAATAATTATTATTTATAAAAAGAAACTGTTTCAGTGTGTTTGAAATATAGCTATAGTTCAGTAACTTTTATAATGTAATTGTTACTAAGCTGGAATATGATGTCTATATTGATGAGACATATCGCTAAAGAGCATACAAAACAAATGATTGAAATGTGTTTTTTAATATACTCAACTATTATGTTAACAATTTTGAAGTGGATTATACAAAAGTATGGCATCCATATTTTTCTGACAGGTGGGGATTTTAGCATTAGTAAAAAAGTATCATGCTACAAAATTGTTAAAAACTTCTTGTGTACTAAATTAATATAAAAATATAAGATTTTGTGAATTGTTCTGAAAACATTCATTGCCTCATTCAGTTTTCTTCCTTATAAATAACATCTAAAGTTGAAAGTTCCAAAACAAAACCTCAATTCAGTTGAACACTGTTGCTTTGTAAAATATATTTTATTTAGTTTTGAGAGCATTTTGTTTGTTTGGGAAATTCTAGGCACTAATAATTCGTAACAAATGGAATTATGGCTATTTACACACAGATAGATTGACTCTGCTTATAAACACTACAGCAGTTACAGTTAAATTTAACATTGTAAGATACAGAATAGCACTTGTTGATAATCAAGCGATTGGAAGATTATGTAACATTTGTTTGAGTGGCGATCAAGTTGGGAAAAACAGTTATTTTATATTTGTATGAAATAATTTTAGTTTCGCAGACGTTACTTGATAGTGCAGCTTCCTTTTACAAAAAATAATAGCTTACACATTTTCCCATATTAAGATTTCAAATTTAAATTTTGCATTTTCGTTCTTATCCACTGCAAAGAACAATGAACATATTGAAATAAAAAAGAATCACATTGAAACCACATGTTACGAGCTTAACAAACCCATTCCAAAAAAAATTAAATTTCTGAAATTTTAAATATTTTTGCTACCGTATACTGGATTATTTTGTAATATAGCCAAGGTAGTCAATGTGTTTTTTGCGTCACAAGGCATGGTGACCAAGATTAGACTTTGCCCCTTTAACTGCTGTAAGGTCTTAATTAAAGAACATCTGTAGAATATTTGTGTGAACAAAAATATGCATCAAGTGATTTAGACAGATGATGATTGCTTGACATTATCATCAATTATAGTACAATAGCTTGAAAAGTGACTTTCGTGCTCACACACATCAACACCAAAACAGTGTGAACGAAATTGTTGTAGCAGTATAGTTGTAGATGAGCTGCAACTCCAAAGTCACCCATTAATATTGAAAATGCTTCCCTAGTAGAGACAGTGGTGCTGAAGTTATCAAATCTGGTGTGGAACAATGAAAGACAGTTTCTCACCGTTTTCAGTTTCATTGCATGCAAAGTTTTTGTTTGGACACCACCAACCCAAATTTTCAATCCATGTTGTTTGCAGCCAAGAACGAAACACGGCCGGAGTTTTGTCACGTAATTGACTGTCATGTCGTGGTATTCTGTCAGTTCCATTATTATCCTCTAATGCCACTTCATATTAAATAAAACTGTTTAATTATTTTGAGCTATCATAATCATCTATTGTGCTTTTGTTTTCCAAATGGAGGTGCCAGTTCAGGTCTGGCTTGAATTTGTACAGATGTATCAAAATACTATTGTGATATGAATATTATTTTTTTTTTTTAAATTCATCGTACATGTGTAGGCTGCCACTTTTTTCAAGAAGAGATTTCTAAGGAAAGTGGATGGTGATTTAAGGTCAAGCTCTCTTGTCTCTACTGTTTTCATGAATTATTTGTTTAAGCTTAAATGAGAGAAGATATCAAAAATATTTTTGGCAGTTTTGTTTAAAATGTTTTTTGCAGTGATTTTTTTGAAGGCAAGTAATTGTAGGGTTTCGACTAAAAGGTAAACTAACCAGAACTTTTTATTTACATAATTAGCTTAAAAAATTGATGTTTGCTGCCTTGAAATAATTAGCCAGCATGGAGAAGATGATTTTGAACAAAACTGCTAAACAAATGTTTTTATATCTGCTCTCGTTACAGGGTAAAAAATTAATACAGCTAAAAAGTTGAAAATTACAGATTATGACCAGACCTTGACATGTAGACTGTAATGTATATAGCGATTTTTAAAGTATATAACTAAAATATAATAATAATTTATAGGACATGCAATAGTTACATGACTTCAGGATTTCACAATGTGTTTATGAGAAATGGTAGGCAAATAAAAAGTTACAATAATTTTGTTTGTGATATTTGTATAAAGGAAACTAAATTTTAATAATATGATTAAGTGACTGAAATATTTACCTTAGTAGCTATGCACATACATATAGATCATCAGTAGAACGCAGATTAGAAACTTTGTTGTCCGAAACAAACCTTGACGACTTCTCTCACTGAGGTCATCCGACAATTAATATTTAAAATTAAGTTTTACATTATACATAATTAGAAAATAATCATTGCGTGACAAATTAACATATACATGTAAATAAATCGTAGCAAAATTTCATTATGAAACCAATACTGGTGTTGTGTATAAACTTAAGCATTCTCTTTTTATTTATTAACATAACAGAGAAATTCAATGTCTTTGTTTACTCTATATAAATATTGATGTTTGCATTAAAAATAAAAAAGAATAATAAACATTTCCTAAAATATAAGTTTGATATATCACGTCAGGAAACGCCTTTAAAAAGAGCTTTACCCAATATGTTACTAGCATAAATTTAGTCTTGTAGTAAAAAATTTGTCCAAAATAAATATAACTTACACAAATTTAAACCAATTTCTCACATAAATACATATTTGGATCAGCAAAGTAGAAATACCAATGCTATTTATAAATGACATTCAGAAATATTAATAATATCATATTTATATTTATTCCTGTGATTTATGTTTTCTCTTGTTACGTTTGTATCTATCGTACCGCCTTTTCCCACCATTTCACCAGCGAATATAATGAGTTAATTAAAGCACAGCAGAGTAGAGAAAAATAACATAGCCACGAAGACATGTCGTCTGAAACAAGCAAAGTAGGAAATTTTTACAGACAAAACAAGTTCGTCTTGCATTCTGTGAAAACACTTTTGCGACTAGACAATTTGTAAGTCTGCGTAACTGCGCCCTGTGAAGTATTAGAGATACTTCAACAAAAAAATACTCACATGACCTTTCCTAGTATGCATATGCGCAGATATTTTCGAATTCTGATTCAGTGGCCTGGTTAAGCATGAAAGTGTCAAACGGACCACAAAGAGGAACATTCCTTGTAAGCAGTAGATTCGCAGCACACTGATATACAGTGACTACAACTGCGTCACAAAACAAACAACTTTCGTTCATACATTTATTTAGCTATTAAATGGAGTCCAGAGAGTTTCGTTCACATATGAATTTATAACTTGTATCACATTGGTCATCATCTTCAAGAAACAAAACATTGCAAACATATTTTTGGAAATCTTTTTAATGTGACTTAATACGTCTCCATTTTGGCTGCTTAGTTGTGAACTAACTGGACATAACCGAACCTAATATACAGGCTAATATATGAATTTGATACAGTATTTTCCACAAAAATATTCAGTGGGCTGATACCCCTTCATCTTCAATAGTTGCATCCTGCACAACGGTATCCCTGCACATAGGCTCACTTGTTTGCGTATGCATTCAGTACCATGTTAGATTTCTCTATTCCCCTATAAAAATATGCAACCATGACTTGGCAAGGCCCAACAGTGACGTTATAAATGTAGCAATGCGCTTGTGTTCCAAAACTTCATAACTAAGCCAGGCATTTAATATAGCTGTAAGGCCAATGATTCTGCAAAGTATCTGGATCAGTAATTATCAAGTTTTTTTTTGTTCCTGCTAATTGAAGGAATGGCTTTCTTCTGCTTATAATTAGGTATAATTAGAGATTATGGTTTATCGCGGGAAAACTTGACTATTTGCTAGGCTTCAACATACGTTCAACTTATCAAAAGATTACTGGCTTTTCCTTGTACGTGGAGCTACTGCCCTATTTGACTGAGCCAATAAGAATGCCGCTATTTTAATATTTAATGCATGTTATTGGTCTGCAGACAGCTACGTTGTGTCAGTGTTTTCAAGGCTATGTT
>PNEQ01124018.1:0-14692 GCA_003012365.1 Medauroidea extradentata | reverse complement strand
TATAATACCACATGAGTAGGTACTTGTAGTTTTCGCGAAATTATTTTAGCACCACTTAGTTTTAATGCATTACATGCATATCAGGAACTCTGCCTCGTGGTTATTGACAGTGTTCTTTGTGCAGAGGTGTCTCATATTTGACTACCAATCAGAACAAGGTTACTGGGACACCACATGCCTCTTATTTGCTGGTAGAGTCCCAAAATATTGAGAGTTGAA
Source organism: Medauroidea extradentata (assembly GCA_003012365.1). Taxonomy (NCBI): domain Eukaryota; kingdom Metazoa; phylum Arthropoda; class Insecta; order Phasmatodea; family Phasmatidae; genus Medauroidea; species Medauroidea extradentata. The sequence goes on along the minus strand of PNEQ01124018.1, from coordinate 14,473 downwards.
TACATTGAACAATTGACTAAGAAGCAGTGGTTCACATGTGCACATAAGTCATTGAAACATATTGTAGCTCCAATTTTTTTTCGTGACAACTAGCAGCCCTTTTATGTGGAACAGAAACAGTTTTTTTAATCATCAGAGACTTAAAAACTTTGCTCTGTCTCTCTTATTGTATGATCAGATTGTCATGGTAGCGTTTAAATGTTAGTATACAAGTTATTGTTATGCTAGTAAAGTGTGAAGCATCGTTGCTTTTAGGTTTGCTATTCATTCTTCATTTTCTGAGACAAAATCAGTCTTGGATGAGAAGCTATATAACAAAACCACATGCAAATTTATGTCATACTTTGACAGTGAGGTCTATAGAGAAGTATTACATCTTATGTGATAGGGACTAAGGGAGGCATTTGTTGAAAAAAAGATACCAGCATTTGCTTGAATTCACCTAGGTAAACATGTAAAAGCCCTATGTCAGGATGAGTGGACTGGAGATTCAACCTGTATCCTCCTGAAATGGAGTTTAATGTGTTACCGATGTGCCACCTCACTCAATGACAACCTTCAATTCAGTGCATAGGGAAGACAAAATGACTGGTTAGCAATATTTAATTGTATATTTATCACTACATATCACCATTTGAATTATTTGTCCGTATAGAACTATTATATATTATTGAAAGCTGACACAACAATATTGATTTCAACTTTCATTCAATAGGATTCGGTTCCTGTTCTAAGTTTGGCCATTCTGATTATGGCTTTCAATTTATTTTGCTTTATCTTTCTAGAATTTACGTCTCATTGACAGATTGATTCATAGAGACGGTTACACATATTTTTGTATTCCATCAAAACTAAATAACACCCATGCTTCACCCGGGACTTGAATCCAGAACCTCTTGCACTGCAAGCCGGTACACCACGGAGGTCTGCTCGGTTTTCAATTGTTTCCCGAGATCACTCCAGGCAAATGCCGGGAAGATTCATTAACAAATACCATGGCCATTCCCTTCTTCTATACCTGCTTGTAGTGTTCTATTACTAATTTCATTTTGCTGTCCAAGAGGCAATGAAAACAATATAAAGAGCAAGAAAAGTAATTTGGGAACATGTCTTATTATAGAACAACAATATACGTTTCATACTTAAGTGTAAGTAATGACAACTTGCAGAGTGATATATGTAATTCGTCTTTTCAATCATACGACAGGGTAGTCACGAAGCTTTTCGCAACATACCCAATCAAATGCCCTCGCTTTGGTGGCACAATTTCGGGGTCTGCACGGACAGTCAATAAAAAGTGACTGTATCTAGCGGGCTCCCAAATTCAACGTGATAGGTGACTCTTACGTGCGCTGCATGTTTGCGTAGGTACACAAGTGTTACATTTGTTTAACAGCCGATCATACCCGAAGTGAACTTTAATTTTTTCAGCCTCTCATTTATTCTGAATATTACTGTACATAGTACATTAGTATATTCTGTTAGTTCAGAGATCCTTTTTAAGTTGCTATATTCCCCTCTTTTAAGCATTCCAAAACTGTTTTAGTTCTATCATGTAGAGTGGTTTATATATTGCAGTTTCCTTTCTCAAATGGATGTTGGTGTTCTCCTTCTTTACACCTGACAGTTTATAACATCACCACGGATACATCCTGCACAAGTTCTTCATATAGTTTTACTTTGCCTCCATTGTTAAGAGTAATATTTTTCTTAATGTAACTGTACAGCTGGGAGTTAATTCAAAAGTTGAGCTGTTATTTTTCACGGGGTATTTTATTCTTTTGTTTCATTATTCTACTTATAAAATACTAGTTAGGTCTATATTAAGTCATTTTAAAAATAACTGTCTACCCATATCTTAGAGTAAGGATAAAATTGTTTATTTAAAAACTGTATTTCATACAAGTATCTAAAATTATCAGCATTGTTAGAAATATATTAATTCCGGCTAAAGGTTTGTTTAAGTCACAAGAGTGACTTAATAGCAATTACAATATTTTGTTTACTTGCTATGAGGGTTTAATTAGATATATTTTGACTTAAAATTTTCTGAAGAAGTGTTTTATATTTAAGTTTGGAAGAAACGCACAGTTGAGGGGTTTCAAACAAAAAGTGGACAAGTCCATAAATGTGATATATGTTATTATTTCATTGCTTAATATGCTACATGAGTATCAATAACCCAGTTAATACAGTTTTTCCAAAAAAGAAACAAGTCACCCAAAATATAACAAGGAAAAGAGGCAATTCTACAAAAAGAGAACAAGTCTGTGTTTATTCTGCAAATACAAAACAAATCCATTTTGACAATAAAGACCTAGCATCACTGACAGATGTGACACTGCACTTTTTGTGAATAGGTCTGGAAATATTACTGGTTAAATGCAAATGTATAAATATTCTAAAGAAAGGTATTATTTTAAAGTTTTTGTGTTGTTTTTTCTTTCTTCTTCAATATACACTATTTGATATCTATACTTCATTTAACATCCAAGAAATAGTTAATATGCAGAGCATTTTGTTTTGCGCTTGAATTAAGTCAATTTGTTACCATTACACAAATTAAATATTATACTAATATTTTCTTTTAATTACTGTACGTTAAAAAAATTTCTTGGTTAAAATTATTGCCCCAGATAATGCACTCTCATTTGAGGGTAAGAAGCAAATTGCTCAAAATCACTTCATTGCTATAGGTCATTCGGGATAAAGTGATAACTAAAGATTTAACACTTGAAAGAAATCACTAGCTGTTGCTGCATAAAATTCAACATTGACAACAGTTACATTATTGCTTGTACAGTTAGCAGCGAATTATCGCATGTAGTTCCGTGATTTTATATTTAAACACGTTACTGAAAGAACATCAAATGGAATCAACCTCATTGTATTTAATGTACTTTTTAATATTTATTTATGATATTATTGATATACCTAATGTCTGTATATTTTTACTTCATTAGTGCCAGCAGAAAGTGATGCACCTGGGCCATTCAAATTCAACAGTCGTTAGCAAATTGCGTCTAGCGCTCAGTGCGGCTGATGTAGTTCAAAATTCCACCGACAGGTGGCATCAGAGTTATGTTTTCGTTGCTTAACTTGGAAACATGTTTGTCCGTTGTGCAATAAATACTGGTTTCTGATAAAATAAAATCAAAAGAATTAGAAATGACTGTTTTCTCATTGGTAATCTGTAAGTTGTTATGTGTTACGATCACCGACATGAGTGTCTTGATTTAGAAACAGCAATTTTGTTGTTTTAACGAAAAAAATAAAGCGATAAAGAAAGGTTATGTTGCAATATTGCCTGGCAAGCCGGACAGCAAGACGTCCGAGCGGCCATCAGGTCAGCGTTAGGAAACCACAGAAGACAGCAACTCACCTCACCCCCCTCGTAGTTGCACAATATCGAGGACAAGCACGCCGATATAAGGCACGGTTACCAAGCAAACAGGGTCTGTCTGGCTGTCTGTCGTCGGGCTGTCGTCCACCAGCACTCATCAGATCAACAGCAGTGCAGTTCTCCGCCGGGGACTCGGGATCGAGCCCTGGCAGGTGCGTGCTCGTCTGTCGATGTTGTCTCCTCATCAATCCAGCTTCGGTAATGTCGTTAGATCTAGTTATGTGACAGAAACTCTCAACTTAATATAATAACTTAATAATCAGTAATATTGAGCTCCCCTCCTAAATAAATAGAATACATTGTAACCTATTTTGTATTAGGTGTACCTGCCATTGTAGTATAATTTTACCATAACTATCTTAAAGTTATTTGGCCCTAAATAACATCTTAATAACCCCACAGTGAAACCCCCCAACTAATAATAACTTATGATCCCCCAATATAATGACGACTTACAAAATAATCATTTTATAACAATACACTAAGACAATAGGTTGGTGGTTTTGTTGAGTACGTTATCGTTCACTGCAGTTTAACTGAACGGAATTTAAATTCTTAAATTGTGTGTGTCGTTATGTCATGTTATTTTTTTTATGTGGCGGGTTTGAGTTACAAATTGGATTTTAATGTGTACATATTTACGAGATTTGTAATGGCAGTAGTGCGGGTCGTACAAATTAGAGTCAATGCACAGAAACCAGTATTAAAAGAAGTTAACTCACAGGTATTTATAACTAAGAGTACTGTTGGTTATAAATGTTATTCAGTACCAGTGTATTTAATGAGTAGATATTGTTGATAACATTTTCAGGCCAGTGTAATGTAGATGTAAACATTGTACAAGACTATGTAAATTAAAGCACGTGGTAATGTTTATGTTTACATGTGATGGAAAGATATAAACTGACAGAAAATATAAATTAATCAGGGCTTTTTTGAGTGTTCACTTTATCCCGAATCACCTATACATATAAAACATTAACAGTGGTTGGCTGACACTTTGTTTAGTTGGCAGTGAATTACCAAATATAGTTCCAGAAATGTTTTAATTTAAATACTACAATCTTAAAGTACTTTCATAAGAAATCAATCTTATAGAAACATATCATGAACTTTTATACCCACCGACTGCATAGTTACATTTATTACACAAACGCCAAAAGAAAGTAGTATTGCTATTATTGTAATCTTTCCTTCCTTGTGCACACTACTTAGCACTACAGTTCAAAATTCCGCTAAGAGATCTCGTATTAGTATGTTGACCAATAAAAGCTACATGTGGTTCTGTGTGATTAATAAATTATTTCATCCTCCTAGCAGGCGTAGTAAGATTTTACTGTACAAATTGTTTTCCTCAGATTTGTTAGATTTTATTGTTAGCCAGTATTAATATTTTACAAAATAGATTAAAATAGCTATAAAAGACTAATTAATGTACATACATGCTGCGGAAATATGCAAACTACCCACTACAAATATGTGATGTAGTACCCTTGGAAAGCAGTGCGTTTCTGTCTATTCCTTTTCACGTGATGGGTTTTCATCCAAACCAAATTTTTTTTGCACAGCATTCATTTGAGAATAGTTCTAAGCCCAGTGTTTTGTATCTAAGGCACATAGCATACAGCATATGCAATAGTGCGTTAGTGTGTATTTTGTTGTGTTCCTTGAATTCTCAATGGTGCACAGTCAATGTTACCTACGTGTTTCTATCTCACAATACCATAATTAGTCATTTGTTTCTGGAACTCTATCCCTGTAGCTTTATTTGTGATTTGAAAGAAACCGATAAGTCCTAGACTGTTGCAACAAGAGGGCCTTTTTTGTTAGGCAGGTAACATTTCTCAGTAAACCATCTTCAGATGTTTGAAAATTCTGATGGTAAAAAAGTTGTATGCAGTTAGAGGGTAGCCACCCCTGCTATTTTCATTAGGGAGGAAGGTATCAACCAGCATCTGCTGTTGGTTTGCAGATCCGAATTAACATTTAACAATGCTGATATTAATGTTCTGAGGCCTATTACACCCTTAATATTGTGTTTAGGTGAAAAGTGGAAATCATATTTTCGTCATAGCTTTTTGTGAAGAACACGGATGCGGAGTTTGTCCCCCTATTTAAGAAACATTCTATGTAAGCATTTTCCACTTGACCACCTAAGTAGGTCAAATGTGCATAACTCTGGGATCACCAATGCTTACAGATAGACCATGTTGAGTGTTGTTTTAAACTGTATTCATTATTACATAATGTTGCATAGCTAATGGTGATATGATCTACACTTTCACCATTTTCTCCATCTACAAGTAACAATCTTACATGATCTGGTCAACTATCAACATCCTAGAGCTGTCAGATCAAAGGATTTCATAATTTAATGCTGCTTAATTTACCTTAAAAAACATACATTGCTGATATTAGTTTTGCTGTACGTATTCATGTTTTTAATTTTTAAGTATGTTTATTACTTACTTTAATATAAGTATATTGCAGTGTTGCATGTGTAACTTGTTTTATTAATGTATTTTATTTACTGACTTGTTTTTTTAATTTATTTGTTCTAGAGTTGGATAATACAAGATGTCAGTTTCATATCTGATACTATGAAACATGCAGTTAAGTTGCCATCTCCATTTTCTGTGTTGGAGAGAAATAATGGAAAATTAGTGCACATGAGTGGAGTTGTTTACACTGATGAGCCATTCGTTATAAATGAGTATGGCATAGCAGTATCTGCAGTCAAACTTAAGCATCGTGTGCAGATGTATCAGTGGGTTCAAGAACTTGAAAGGTAGGTGTAAAATTAACTTATTTTTTATTTTTTCTGAAATTGTTTATTTTCCTTTCTGATTGTACATTAATTCTACTTGAAATTTAAAATTTTTAGTATATCATGTGGGAGCATTTCTTTGGATTCAGTTAAGTTGTAAAATTTTGTATTTTTTATAGTAATGAATCTTACAAAGATATAAAAGCGCTACAATCAACTATGACATGACTATGGTTGGCTAACCATTTTTATATCTTTTTATTTTGAAAGGGTCTTCTACGTTTAATTTACTCTGTGTCCTTTTAACACACTGACAACCTTAAATTTCTTTCACCTTGTAGCATAAAAATTGGTAAGTTTTAGTGCTTAGGAAGGATAGAAAACTGCACTGTTAGGGTGTGGTCGAGGTTGGCGACATTGCCTAGATGGTGGGCATGCTTATTGCAATGGAAGTGGGCTACATTAATATTAGTATATGTGGTTCAGGATGAAAAGAGCACTCAAAAAAGTCCTACTTAGTTTTTATTTTTGGCCAGTTTGTATGTTTCCACTGCATGTTAAACATAAACATTACCTGCAGGGTAACATAAACACTGGCACTTTCTTTTGTTTACATGGCTGATAAATGTTAGTGTTCTACTACTTAGAAAATTGCTAATTACTATGTTATCTCAATAAATTTGTTTTGAATAATAGCAGTAATCAATAGTAGTTGTTAGTTATTATTTAAATTGGTAAGCTCCTAGCAGAAATATTTACGTCTGAGTATTATCATGTTGAGTATTTTTCTCCATTACAAACAAACCTCTTTGCCAAAAATCGTGGTTTGAATTTTTTCTGATAAAATTTTGATGAATTGCCAAAACAAACCATTTGTATAAAATTTATGGTTTTCAAAATATAGCTAAGCAAAATTGTAACTGTGGGAAAATAATGGCCAATGTCTGTGAAAAATGTGTGAACTATACAAATATTATTATACATGTTGTTTGTGGGAAGTAGGGCTATTCATACCTTTAAACCATATTGACAATAATATACAAGTAAATAATCATTCAGGAGACTATAAATACATAGTATTAACTCTTGAGATGGATATACAGCAAGTCCTTGATTTAGATCATACCGCTCGGCGTCATTTCAAGTTAAAGTCACTAATGTTTGAGTACCCGTGTTTCAATTTAAATAGTCACCAATTCAGAATAACGTCATTTACAATGTTCTCCATGCAACATTGTTTCTCTTTGGTTTAACCAAAATGGCATACATAAATTCCAGGATTGACAGTAGTTTTGCATTTTATTTGTTCTGGGTAGTTAGTGTAAAATACACATGCGTCACTCTATTTTATCGTAAACTATGGCAAATTCTACCTGCTTACCACGCATGTGTGATCGCTTATGTAGGCTATTGTGACATAGCCATTTCTCCTTCCTCTCCGTAGAACCCCTTGACCATTCAGTCGCTGGTTGCAATAACACGGGGCAGAGTTTTAAACATGGTGCTTTCAAATTTTATTGAGCTATAAGCATGTTTGTAGGAAGGTATTGTGGTGGCATGCGCTTAGCTTGCACACACTGCACCTGGCTGATGTGACGATACTAGCCCCACTTGTTTGCTTACAATGTTCCACAAAGACGAATTGCAATTTGATCAGTCCTCACACATGCTCCGGTCTCAGCGGTGAGTTACTCTTACCTCAGGGATCGTGGTGTCGAGGGATGGACGCATGCATAACGGCATTCAGACACATGGTTAGATCAACAGCCCATATTTATTACTTTGTTTGTTACAAAATCATGCAACCATGCTTACATCTGCACGTACAAACTTCTTGTACAATATAAATTAAATCAAAGAGAACTGAACTAAAAAGGAAAACCAACTGAAATAAAAATAGCACGTGCTAAAGTCAAATCATGAACCAATTGTGGGCCGGCCACACGGTTGATATGGCTGTAAATTCACATCAAATAGCAGAAAAACTAGTTAACAATTAAAAGTTCTAGCAAGTCTTTTCACCACCTTCCATCGCGGCCCCATGGTTATCGTTTGCGCCCCTCGGCTTACCACGTGCGAATTTTGCACAATGCGGCACATGTCTGGCTTCTTCAGCAGTCAAGAACAAAGGTGACCAGCAACGGCGAACACAATGGTGTCCCAAGATACCATGGCTGCCTACCTTCTGGCTAGAATGTTCTATAACCTTCCAGCAAGATTAAATAACCGGTCTGGATACAAATTAAATAAACTAAAATCACCAAAAAATCGGCAAAATTCTGCTGATTTTAAAGACGTATTTCAATATTTTAATAAATAATTATTACAATAAAAATTATATTAAATAAAATCTGGGCATCGGACATTGCCGGCCGTACACCTTGCAGTACCCTCTGTGAACCTCTATCGGTATCGCGCCCGCAGCACCATGGCCATGCTGGCTGAACTCATCTACATATTTTGGAAATAAATACCAAAACTTGCCAACAGCAATAACTTTTAAAGGATCAATCTCTCGTAAAATGTCTAAGAAGATTCCAAAGTTGCTAGAAATATTATGCAGTTTCCGAAAAGTCCACACAAGACATATTTACTTCAAATTTACGTGTCATCAGAACATTGAGAACTTAGAACAGTTTAACTTATTCAAAACTTGAGAACACATTATTTAACATTAAAATACTCCAATGAGAAATCTTATCACTAGGAATTGCATCCCAGACGCGGTTTTCTGTTACTATACTGTTTTGCCAGGCCCAGTAGCGGTTTTACATTTAGAGTGGGTTTTCTATGTGATTTCTTTTTCAGCAAAATTATAATCTTTTCATTATTTAACTAAATAATGTACTTAAAAAATTATTAGGCTTACGACAACAAACATGGAACCCTCATATTGAAACAATTATTATTGACTTACAAAAATTGTAAAAAGACAAGGATTTTAATCTTTTACAGGCAATATCTTAAAGTAGGGTGGCCGGGCAACACACCGGGGCTTTTGACATTAATAAATGCATCATCCCTGCCCTACACCTAACTGACACTAGGCTGACCAGCTCTTGGTTCTGAAGTGTCAGTAACACTGGTTAGCATTAATTATGCAAACAAATAAACAACAGCAGAGACTCTAGAAATACAACTGACTTATTGAAAAAGTATACCCCAAGCGCAGGCTGGTCGCTTCACAGTATCAGTACTGTGATTTATGATTTTTACTTAATGAGAGGCTTCCAAATGGCTGAATTTATGTTCAAATTTAGTTAGTAATAAAAATGAAAAGAACACCTGTCTCATTACCCAAAAAAATAGAAGTTTGATGACATTTTGATACTAACGAGAGGGCTGTTGACATAAGTGGTACATTATATAATTATATGTTTTGTGGCGTAGGTACATTTTACTGCATGCACCCCCTGTTTCCACTGTTTTTACAATAATTATATTTAAAATCTGAACAAGAGTTGGCATCAAGTATCTGTTAGGCAGTTTTATTTAAATTAGTATCCACCATGTCAGTTAATGATTATAGTATTGGTGTAGAAATGGTTTATTACATAAAATGTAGCATATAAAAGTTTCTTGATTTTGCTAAACACTGTGACAGTTGTGTGAAACCTTTGAAACAGACTTTGCAAACTTCAACACACACACACATGGTGTATATAAATTCGGCCGACAAACTTTGGCATCTGAAATGTTATGAAAAATAAAGTATATTACATGTATAACAGGTATCGCAAAAATGGAATGTGAAGGGAGCAATAAACCCTTGAAAATTGAAATTTGAAACAGCACTTTCTGAAAAAATCTGAAACCATACAAAGTAAATAGAAAAAACCACCCGTTGTGAGGTACTTTGCCATCGTCCCCTATTCCAAATTTGTTTCTTTTTTTTTCTATATGACGAGTATAACAACTTAATAATTCTTTGGGCCATAGTAATAATTAGTACTTTATTTAATGGTGTTGGTTTTAAAATTTGTCTGGTGTGTGCATAAGTCATGACTACCTCCAATATGCTAAGCCTGGGGTACAGTGTTTGCCGCCAACTATCTGTGGTTTAGGTTGACAAGTCGCCCGGTAGTGTGAGTTTGGTCCCAGCCTACGGCTGATTCAGTGTCATTGAGGAAGTGATATCATCCTTGTTGTTTTACATTAACATTATTAAATTATTTTAGAAGCAAGCAACCTGCATTTATTAAGCTCTGTTTTGTGAATATATGTCTTTTAGCACTTTGGTTTGTATAATATTGTACCTGTTCCATTCTTGTGATATCAGTATATGACCTTGAACTTTTATGCTACTTCATGGTGTTAAGATCATGCCAAAGGGTCAACAAGCTAGGACTTCTTTCAATCATAAACTAGGCTTAGAGTAATTGTGTCTATTGGTGGGCCAAGTCAGGCATTGTAGTGTTATTACCTGTATCTAATTGTTAGAATCATATCCAGAAATGATTTAAGTAATTTAAAGTAGGTGCCGATGTAAGGCACAAAACATAGTTATTATTTTTTATTTATTAATGATGAGTAATGTGTTTGAATAATTAAGATAATGCCCTTTGTGTTTAAAAGTAATTTTAAGGAATGTTTAGCTGAAAATATTGTTCAACTGTAGTCGGACATATATCTTAGTGGTGTTTGTAATCACGAGGTACATGGCCATTTTGTGCGCGTTGACTTCCGGTGGCCATGGAAGCACTGTGGGACCGGAAGAGGCTGCCGTTATTATATGAGGAGTGAAGGAGAATGGACACGACACGGAGTTGCGGGCCTGGCATTGCGGCCGCGTGGTCAGAACTTTTATTTTAGTTTGGAAATAGTTTTTCCAAGGAGAGGATCTTTATTTGGAACTGCAACTAATTTACTGTTTCACATGAAATTTCTTTTGTTCGTGTGCATTAGCACAAATAATGGCCCACCGGGTAGGCGCATTGTTAACTGTGAATATGTACAATGTATTTTAACGGCGGTGCGGAATATACCAGTTATAGGATTATGTGGTTTGTTATTCCATTCCTTTAATTTGATGCCGTTCTTCGAACCACCCCAAAAGAGAGAGAGAGAGAGAGAGAGAGAGAGAGAGAGAGACTGTTCTTGTGTTTTTCTGCTGACGCACCACACCGTGTATGTTGTAAATCTTTGGCACTGTCTTGATATGAAGGTATTTGAAGACAAATAATTGACGAGCATGCAGTGCATTACAAAATATATCCTTTTATTGCAAATGCATAATACATGCAGTTTCTGTTAAAAACTAGCATCAAGTACTTATACTAGGCGCGGCGTTACAGTGCATTCTGGCATTGGTCTGTCACTTTGACATCTAAAAATTGACACAAAGTCCACCATAATTCGTCCAACAATTAGGACAGCGTTTTGGATCATGTTACGTTTGATCAAAATTTACAGAGACATGTGATCCTGTTACCAATGCCAGAATACACTGTACTGCTACACCTAGCATAAGTCCTTGATGTTCTTTTTTAATGGAAACTGTGTGTCCTACGCACTTGCAACAAAAGGACCTTCTTTGTAATGCATGGCATGCTAGTCAATTATTTGTCTTAGAATACTTTCATATCCAGACAGCGCCAAAGTTTTACGATATACAAAGGTGGGTCACCTCTGTGATTTTAATAATGGTGGAAGGCGTTTACGAGCATTTGCTGTGGGATGGCAGATCCCGATAACATAGAACATGTTGTAGATTTTGTCCTTTTATCAAACATGGTTTCCGATTATTTCAGAAAACACTGTTTCAAATATCAGTTTTCAAAGGCTTATAGCTTCCTTCATATTCCATTTTTTGATACAAGTTCTATATGTTTTCTACTTCATTTTTTACCACGTTTGACATGCCAAATTCACACAAGTAAAATTTCGCTACACAATATATGTATAAAGAGAGAGACAGTTTTTACTGGATAAGTACACAGAAACAAATTGGGCTAATCCGAGGAGACCCCATACAACTCACAAAATTACAGTGATCAAATTCAGGTTGATTGCAGGCATATAATTTTTAATTTTCATTGCAACATATCCGTATAAAACCATGGCATAAATTTATCATCAGATACACTCATTGTACAAATTCGCCCACATGGCTATTACAAAACGGGGTTCCAACATCACATTTCATTCTTCTAGGTCCCTTTGACTCCCCGGCTGCGCCCTTTACCAAAATGGTAAGGAAAAACCCAGAAGTAGACAAGTGAATCACAGCTCAGAAAGAGCAAACGACTTCAAAGAAAACTAATGTTTATATAACTCAAAAGCCAACTTACTAAAACACGATGACCTTTGAAGCGTCGAAAGGGCAGAGAGACGATGCACGTTGGAGGAACGATGAGCAGATACTGACCACACCCGAGAGGAAGCCGGCCGGACTTACCAACAGTAGAAGGGGAAGGAGAGGAAACGGCGGCAAAGTCAAGGTAGGGGCACGAGCATCACTGAAGCTGTCCGAGAAGAGCTGAAGTGCGTTGTGGCGGTGGGAAATTCAAAATTACGCCGAAGTCAAAGCTCTGGCAAAATACACACATAGCGAATCACTGGCGCAAGGTTCATGGCCTCAGGAAATGTTCCACTATGGCAATTACTATATTCTAGAAGTCTTTCCAATTAGTATATGGAAAAACCCCACAACAAGTTATCCATTCCTAGGTTGCAGCAGAAATAAACATTGCCACTGATAAGCTTTCTTTCATTGGCTGGCTGGTTAGTAAAAGTGTCATTGCAGCAGGAAATTGTTGTGAGGCTATAGTACTGTAATTATAGTTCAGACTTTATTATCTCTGTTAATACAGCAAAATGAATTACAAAAAATTTTACATTTGTTATGACGAGATGATGCAAGATATGCCAGAATTGTTATCTTGGGAAGTAAAACAAGAGCAGATAGTAAATTTTCTTTATGCATCCCATAAAATGTAAGGTACAAATTATTTAGTCTAGCATAAATTTTACCAGTGAGTGTAAAATTGTTGCATTAAAATATCAAATATAGAGGTGAAACACGAATGAACACATTCAATGTTAATTGTTTATGTTTTATAATTAAAAAAAGGTAATTAGGTTATTCAAACTTAATAATTCTTAATCATGTGTTTTACTGTACAGCCAAATTATTAATACAGACACAATTTCTTAAAATATACCGTAAATAAATTTACCACACAGTGTAAAATTTTTATTTGTAGTGCAAGGCATTTGAAGGTCAATGTTGTTGCCACACAAACCAACAGAAATAAATAATAAATAATAATAAATATGTAGTTAAGTACTGACAAAAAACAAGAAGTGTTCGCTATGACCTGTGCCTTCACTAAACGTAAAAACCAAACACACAAACGGGGAATGTACTACAGGTATAGACACGTTGGTACCTGGACCAATAAATGATGTTTTTAATACTGGGGTGGTGCTCCTTTGATTTACTTAACTTTCTACAAGGTGCTCAACTACACTATGCATCATGCTGCTCTACTTCTACAGAATTACCACACACGTGACCAGGATTAGAAAAGCTAGAGGAGAAATTAAATTGACTTTCTAAGATGACCATCTTGACATTTATTACCAGAAAAGAAATTAATAACGAAAATGTACACATGTAAAATAAGCTAGAATCTGATAAACAGTTCCTCTTGTCATATAAGTTTTAATAACTGACAACAACATACACAAAAAAAAATGGAAGTCTTTTTGTGACTGTTTGTTCAGCACAGATAGTTAAGACGCATCTATACGTTAAGGATACAATGATTCCAGTTCCAAGGCTCGTGTTCCCACAGATTTGTTAAACTCTTTCCTTTCATAAAAATAATAAAAGGTAATCAGGAAAAATACTGTAAGGTGTTTGGCCTGGCCCACCCTTAACAAATTTCCAAATTCATTCCTTATGTGTGATTGTAGTAACTCTTTTGGCTTAAAAGTAACATAAACCTAAACGTAATTCTCGTAATTTGAAGGATGTTTACATGAATATTTCCCGGCGTCAGTATAGGTCTAAGGGAGTCCCGAGGTGCTTTATGAGAATTGGTTTGTGAATATTGTGGTAGGGGTCACAGTGGCCCGGCGGTGGACGGCCCGACTTACTCGACAACGGAGATAAGTGCGTCGAAATCCCCCCGCAATGTGAGATGAAAGAGACACGTGTTAGTTATAAGCTGACGAGGCCGGGACTTGGCACATCAATGTTTGTGCAGACCTCGGCGAAATAACCAAATGGACATCTCTCCGGCTGTAAAACTCAACTATTTACCTTTGTAAGTTAAAAGGAAGAGAACCGTAGTAAT
>PNEQ01124012.1:0-17823 GCA_003012365.1 Medauroidea extradentata | reverse complement strand
TATTTGTTCAATGTAATGTTACAATTATACTTTAAAACCTTGTAATGCTTACAATCATAAGTTTAATGCAATTCTTTTGTAATAATATTGTAATATTCATAATTAATATTTGTTCATTAGTGTGAATAGTTTCAACTACGTACCAATTGTAAACCAGCCTGAGGCTGAATTTGTACGTTATAAAATAAAATAAAATAAATAAAATAAAATTGCAGAATTCAAAACTAATATATCTGGTTAATCTACACTACCTATACATAAACATGTATATTTCACTAGTCGAAATTTTATTAAGAACGATATGTGCTGTGCCATTATGTAACGAACTAACAAGAAAATTTAACAGTAAAATTCCGCATAAAACGTCGGAAATATGTATAAGAATATTTTGTGCAAATAGAGGTTTCTATAGCAAAACATTACAGGATTTACTGTCGTGATGTAGAACGAATTTAACGTTACATAATGTACAGAATAAATGCACTTATAAAATAAGAAAACGGCATTATTTTCTTTATGTACGATTAAAAACTAACAAATTTAAAGAACAAAAAAATGATTGCACCAGGCGAGATTTGAACCCACATCCTTCGGATTATCATGCCAATGCCCTACCCCTGAGCTACCTTTTTTTTTTTATATAAAAAGTTTGGTGCAGCGGCGATGCGGAGGCTTCCGCATCAACACTGCACCAACCATTCCCCCCTTTAGGTTTGACATATTTCGAGTGACCCCAGTATTTTTCATAAGACAATTTGTATGGTGACAAGGTTTGAGACCCAATGGACAAACACAGCCTGACCTGGGAATCGAACCCAGAACCCCTCGCACCAAAGTCGGCCGCTCAACCATTTGAGCCACGGGGGGTCGGCATGTTTTACGCAAATCGTATATTTACGGTTTAATATTGCTAATAGCAATAATTCCCATCTTATTAGACTTGATAAAATATTATTGCTGTACGTAAATGTCTTATACGGTACAATAAACACGCAATACGAGATTTTTTGCTCACAAAGTTTGAATTTGACCGTTTTAAATTAAGTAACTAATGCTAATTACTAAATAAATTATTAGTGTAGACGTATAATAAGTTTTTAAGTGTAAAATATCAGTTATATTCCATAAGCTGCGTATATAAAACAGACGTCGTCTTATAT
This sequence comes from Medauroidea extradentata, assembly GCA_003012365.1. Taxonomy (NCBI): domain Eukaryota; kingdom Metazoa; phylum Arthropoda; class Insecta; order Phasmatodea; family Phasmatidae; genus Medauroidea; species Medauroidea extradentata. The sequence goes on along the minus strand of PNEQ01124012.1, from coordinate 16,663 downwards.
TGTAATGGTCCGCCATGTTAATTTTCGACTTAGCCCATCGTTAAACCTACCCTTGGTCCGGACTAAAAGTTAGACCGGACTAACGCACGATGATCCTCGGACTACCGTTAGTCCGCGTCTATGAATAAGACAAAAATTAGTCCGACGATAATCCCGCATTAGTCAGGGTAAAAAACGACTATGAATAAGCCCCGTGGAGTTTAGTTTAGAGTACTGACGAGAGGCGCAGTATGATCAGAGGATTGTGGCATTGTGCCACGGCAGATTGACGCTTAACACAGCGGGGGAGGGAAAGTTAGGAAAACATGGGGTGAAAGCGAGCAGCCTTGAGCCGACGAGGGACGCGTAGATTGGATGCTGATAATTAGGGCACCGATAGGCGTGGTTACGCCCCCCTCTCCCCTGCTGTGCAATTTAATATTAACTTTATAGTTATTCATCAGAAATTGATCAAACTTTGTAAATACGTTCAAGTGGATATTAATGTTAATAGAATAGAATTGATCTTTATTGTTCTGTAGAGCATTTACATACTATAGAACTCGTCAAAATTAGTTTACTAAATACATAAATATGTACCTTTATAAATACAAAATCATAATAACAAAATAAATCTTACTAAGGTGCTACCAATGCCGTATAATAGTAAAAGTAACACAGAAACTGATAAGATAAAACAAGCAAGACTTTACATACACACAAACCGCAAAAGAATTTACAATAGAAAACATATGTAACTTACATGATTTTTTTTACTGGTATGATTGAGAACAAAATTCGTCAGTACTGTAAAAAGATTTTTGATTTTTCTACAAGAAACTCAAATAGTTTACATTTAAATAATGAATAATGATCAATATCTTTCAACGTTGCTGGCAATATATTAAAAAAATCTTTTACCAGTGCTATTTAGTGATTTAATGGTTTTTAATTTGTTGACTGCATGAAGATGAAAGTTTTGATTTGCACGTGTATTATGCTTGTGAATATCGACATTCTTACAGTATTTGTGTTTATTTTTATAAATAAAAAGTAAAGTTTTATAAATATATATGCATGGTACAGTAAGAATATGGGCAGATATGAAGGTTTTGCGACAGCTGTCAGAGCGCATAATGTTACAATAATTCTAATTAATTTTTTTAATAATATAAATTGATTGTAAATTTAATTTGTTTTGCCCCCAGAATATTATCCCATAACTGATATGTGAATAAACATAAGAATAGTAAGCAGACCATAGACACTGTTGAGTTGATATGCGTGCAAGTACTTTCAGCATGTAGCATGTACTGTTTAACTAATGTGTGTGAATTTAAAAAAGATGCAATAAAGTGAAACAGTGGAATGTCAGGGTTAGTTGTCGTCGTCACCCACGAGAGACGCGATTGGCTAGAATGTAAAAGGGGGGCGGTTCTAGGAGAGTTCGCCACGTAGGTGCGAAGGCGAAAGTTAAAGCGGACTCCGGAGGCGACCTCCGCGAAGGGCGTACGCGTCACGTGGAGGCATCGCGGACATTCGCGGGAGGCAGTGATTAAGAGCTTTAGAACGATAACCAATATAGCATATCATCTCTTGTGGGACTGGCGGAACAAGTTCGGAGTTTCCGAAGTATCGGAGGACATACCAGCCGGTGTTTTCAATCAATAATAGTAGATACCCACACAACATTACAAGAGAGAGGATATAACAATGAAAAGGAATAAAACAAGTTGTAGAAAATTCTTTTCGCCAAAAATCAGAAGGTCTAGCTATGGCAAGCACAGACATTTTTATTAATATTGTGTAATTTGTTTCTCTCAACTCTACGTGTAGTTTTGTCGGTCTCATGTGATTCACTTCACAGTGATGTAGTCAGAAAAGGATTTGCGGAGCGTAAGGTATTGGAACTAAAGGTTAACCTTCCAAAGAGTTAAATTATTTCATGATTGGTTTATAGGTATGGTATAGGTCGTTCGGGATAAAGTGAGCACTAAAAATTTAACATTTGAAAAAATTAATAGCTATTACTGGACATAATTCAACAATAACTATACTTCCCTTACTGCTTGTATGGTTGGCAGTGAAATTACGCAATGTAGTCCACGTATTATCCTATTTAAATACAAAAAAAAATAAATAAAAAATAAAACAAAACCAACTGAAATTGACATAATTGTATTTGGCATAATTAATACACTTTTTAATTAAACTCTGTATAGGTACCTACAGACTTCACAATTTATCTTACACGCGCAAAGTTAACGTGACGTGTTCAGAGAGGTTAGACATTTCCCGTCGTTACCTCTTACGCACGGAAAGATACGAATTGTCTGAAAATAGAACTTTAGCAGGGCTTTCTTGAATGCTCACATTATCCCGAACCACCTATATAAAATCTGTAGAGGTAAGTAAATTTCGCAGATACATTCCAGGTCATTTTGAACGCCAACTATGTATACTTCATTGCCATGTCTGTAACTTGCTGGCGGCTGTTACGAAACGCGTTTGACTACTGCAAGCCAGTAGTAAATAAGGACATAATGCGAAGTGCTATCGCTTGCTACCTGCTTGTACGGTTATAAGCCAATAGATAATCGATTGCGGCCAGTGGGTGTATAGGACTGACAAGTCTAGGGCTGCTGCCAGATGAATCCGCGAAATTGACGTACCTCTAAAAATCTGGTATACGGCTGAGAACAATATTTTGTGTATCGTATACAAATGAAACAAATAACAACTCGTATGTTACCGTGATAGATTTTAGCTACGAAATAACATAAGCCAGCACGCGGGTTATCTTTGGAACACGGGTACCATAGACGGCCCGACGTGGGTCACTTTTAAAGGGAATTTTAGACGATTTTAATATATTTTCAGGTTTTGAGATATAACATTTATTCAAATTGTATTATCAAAATTTTCTCTTCAACAAAGCATAGGATACATTTAGAGATGATGGTTTATCGTGAAAATGTTTTATGCTAACATACCCTTGAAAACATTACAGTTTCTTTTGACATGTATGATTGACTGATGTAAGTCTGACACAATATAGCTGTCTGCAGGCCAACAACAGACGTCAGATATTACAATAGAGGGATTATTATTGGCTCAGTCAAATAGGGCAACAGATCCAAGTACAAGCTACTGCCAGTAATATTTTGTTAAGCTGAACGTACGATGAAACTCAGCAAACAGTCAAAGTTTTCCCGCGATAAACCATCATCTCTAGATATATTCATGATAAGCTGCTTGACATAAATAATAATGGAATCTATCGTTAATTTGTCATGCAGGATCATTGTAAGATAATCTATAAACCCTCACATACTCCATACACAAGACAATGGAGTCTAACAAACAGGTCGTTGAAACCGCAAAATATTCCTTTCCTTATCGATAGACTGTTAGAAACAATCACAGTGTAATTTGGGAACGATTTTGAGAGATTTTATGAGATGACGTATTTAAAATATGTCTCTCTATTAGTTTTTACACATTTCATTGGGTGTTCTTACACTGTTGGTAGGGCCTGAAGGCAAGGGTAGAGTAAGACTTACCACATACAGGAATACCTCTGTGTTTCCCGCGAATCCTTCGTAGTCAACGTACAAACCCTTTAGATTATTATTTGTTACTTGGTTGGGAAGCGAGACGCAAGAGGCTTTGGTCCGACGTCAGGACCCAATTAAAAGAAGCGAGTCTCTAAGAAGCTTAGTTCTATCCCGTCTTTTGTTCGACTCACTTCCCCCTTATGAACAACACGGATGACATACTACCAACTTGACACTAGCATCAACAATAGTAAGTCAGAGACACAATTACTAGGAACTGGTAGTTTCCGCGAAGAGATGTTGGCATCACTTTGTTTCAGTACCTCACGTGCATATCGGTTCATGGTTATTGACAGAATGTCTGTGTTCAGACTGGTCTCTCCTTTGTCTGCACCGATCACAGCAAGACAACTGTACACTCTAAATCTGAATTAGTGAATATTTACTGATTCACGCCGATGGATGGAGCAATTTCAACACATTGAATCAGTGAGAAACCACTGAGAAATTGGTGACTACTCACTGATTCCGATAAAAGAGTGCCAACATTCCACAAGTTAATTAGTAAATGTCCACAGATTTTCCAGTATTCTTCCTCTGATTCAATAAGTAAAAACTGTTATTTGTAAACAACAGAAAATAGCAGTGAATATTAACCGATTCACTTGTGAGATGTTGGCACAAGTAAAGGAAATCTGTGAATATTCAGTAATTAAACAGTGACTATTTTCACTAATTCAAATGGTCGAAACTGCTCCATCAATCAGCGTGAATCAGTGAATGTTCACTAATTCAGATTGAGAGAGTACCGCACGTTTGTGATTTGCCAATATAAATCCAGTTAAACATCCAATCACTGACCACGAAGTAGAACTAAAGACGTGCACATAAAACACTAAAAAACCAAGCGGCACGGAAATATTATCACAGTAAAATTGTGGCTCTAGTTTTTATTGTACGTGTCGGAAGCCAACCTTCGCCAATGCCCTAAAAATGCAAATTTTAACAATTTTCACTACTTTTGTCATGACAGACGACAGGGCTTTACAAAAAGGTGGCGTCTACAGATAATATCTATTACCCCTCCTGGACAGAACCCATGTTCCCAGAACAGATGCTTACGGACATATGCGTATACGAGTAAACATTGATTTAACATAAAACTATTTGATAAAGACTCCTCCTAACATTCATACACAAGATGTAAAAAATTTTATTGTGTAAATTGTTTAGATTTATGAGGATATTAAAATGAGTATCTTAGACCTGGAACAAATGGTGTAGGAAATGTAGCCTATATCCCAGGCGCCACGGAACCTTGAAAGAATGTCACGTGCAAGGAACGTGTGTTTAGGTTGCGGTAGAATTACATGCGTCCTTGCCATGCTAGTGTTGAGAATGTCAGATATATTTGTCAGCGCTCAACATCGACGACGTCTAGTGCTGGTGAGGGGTGACATGAGGTGAGTATGGAGCAGCGCCGGAATAAAGGGGCGAGGGAAACGGGAGATCCCCGAGAAAACCCACCGACCAGCGGCATCGTCCGGCACGATTCCCCCAAAATTCAAGGACCAAACCCGCCGGGAATCGAACCCGGATCACCTTGGTGGGAGGCGAGAGGTCTGACCATTTGGCCACCGTGGCCTCCTAGTGTTGAGAATGGTGATTGTCAAGTGCTCGTCAAATATGAGCCGTGCCACGATTTTGTCGCATTGTTACAGTGGCTCACGTGCGTCAGTGAGTAGACATTACCCAAACACGTTATTATGATTACCAACCTCGCCTGAAGGACGGGCTAGTGACGACAGTGCTGTCAGGTCAATAGTTACACAAGGAAAGGGTCTCAGCGAGTCTTCCTACCTACACTGAAGTATGGCAATATATGGAAATGTATCTGAGGAACCAGGGTCTGTCTTCTTCAGTCTTTCCAGCCGACACCAGCTCACCAGGATGGCCCTGGGTCGAGACACACGACGTGCCGCCGAACAAACTCGTCATCAGCCTCCGGAATAATGCTAACAGTGAGGTCTAACGTGTCCAAAGGGTCACCCATCAAAGACTAGAATATTAACTTAATTATCTAAACAGCCGCCCCCCTCCTATCTAAATTATGTAGTACAACCTTGTAGCAATCTGCAATGTCAACTATGTAGAGCAAAGTCATCGTGTTTAGATATCGTTTCATTAAACCATCATTCACACATGAAGCATTATCAACACAAAGTGTCTACATCTGATTACAGCCACCCTAACCCCTTTCAACACTTGTGTAAAGATGTTTAAATATCTTTTTTTTTTTGTAACAACATTGGTCTGAACTTAGAACTCCGATATCTGCAGTACGTGTCATACATACCGGGAGAATAAAATTCTTACCTGGGATGTTTTACAAATATTTTTTTAGAATAGCGTAACATAAATATGTAATTAAGCTAACAACATTTTTATTACCTGAACAAAATACGGAACGCTATACATATTATTCTGTTTGCACTCAGCAAGAAAATGCAGTCAAGCTGAAAATAACTTAGCCTTTGCAGAAAAGTAATTGGTTAATGCATATGAAAATATTTGTTTGAAGATTTACAAATGTATATTTTGTTTGTCCAAAGATACCTTCATGCATGGGGACATTTCGGCTTGCATTACTATCTCGACAGTTATACTTGGCAATTTCTGTGACGACAAGCATAACGCAAGCGGCGGTGAATTTGGGACACTTTCTACTATTCTTTTTTTTCGATAATTATAACTATAAATTAATTCATTACCTGCAATGTGGGTATTTATCAGTGTCGTATCGTGATCGTGTTCTAAGACATGCAATATAAGCTCAGACTATACACTTTGAGCATGTGGACTCAATGTGCCTACCAGTCATATCTAAGGCCTTGCTCTTTAGTTTTGTAGAGGTCTCGAAAATATTTTTTAAACGCAAATTAATACATATATCAAAAATTCATTCCGGCAGTTTTAACACTTATAAGATATCATTGTCTTGAAACCAATTTTTCTGCTGCAATACACCAAACGGATTTTTAGATTTTTGCCCCTGAATTATCACGTATTTTGTAGTCACAATAAGCCAAAATGAAGCAAAATAATTTTTTTGCTAGCAAACGGTAAATTATTTTAACAAACGCTCTGGCAAAACTGTGTATTGTATGATTGTATAAAGTCTCAAATTTTTTTCAAAGCAGTTGGTTAAAAAATATTTGAGTTATTTGCAATCGTTTGAAATAAAAGAAAAAATATGGCCTTAATAAAGATGTGACGTGTAGGCCGAGGTGTATTACTGAACAATACGTTATATGCCTCTTGTACTCTACAGCCACTGATATTTAACATTCGGAATGTATCGCAATTAAATTTCATTATTCAAGGCTACCATAAATGCGAACAATTATTATATTTTTAAAAAGTTTCTCTAAATAAGCGTTTCTTAGTACTTGCTAGGATTCAAACACTTGTTCGTTTACATCACCTACGTAATTTGTCAACGATTTGAAATCCCTTGAAATATTCTGAGCAAAAAAATATATTTGTGAGCCCAGTCATGATGTACCACTGGGTTAACAAACAGCCAATGAACAATCAACATCTTTCAGAGTGTACATGTGTGTGAAGTATATGCTTGCTAACAATTCTGTGAACACGGAGCATTTCTACCATCAAGGCGATCCGGGTTCGATTCCCGGCGGGGTTGGTCCTCGGATTTTCGCAAGTGGGGAACGTGTCGGACGATGCCGCTGGTCGGATGCTTTTCTCGGGGATCTCCCGTTTCCCCCGCCTATTCATTCCGGCGCTGATCCACACTCACCTCATGTATCCCCTCACCATAGCGCTGAAGACCTCGGTGTTACGCGCTGACAGAAATCTGTCACTTACGGAATTTTTCTGAGCCTTACATAACAAACTGCAACCTGAACAAGCTGATATGCTATTGTCAGAGATGATGGTTTATCGCGGGAAAACTTGACTGTTTGTTGGGTTTCAACGAACATTCAGCCTATGAAAAGATTACTGGCTTTCGCTTGTACGAGGATCTGTTGCCCTATTTGACTAAGCCAATAAGAATCTCGCTATTGTAATATTTGATGCCTGTTATTGGTCTGCTCCAAGTACATGCTAAATCCAGTAATCTTCTGGTAAACTGAACGTGTGTTGAAATCCAGCAAACAGTAAATTTTTCTCCCGATAAACCATCATCTCTACTTATCGTGTTAATAAGATATTGAGGTCAAGGCAAAAATATCACTACTTTTCATTCCCAAATCATAACAATTCCACACCAGGTTTATGAGATGTCAAGGATATCGGGAAAATGCATTTTACCCCTTTTCATCACTTAGTGGGTGCCTACATAGTAAAATGAGGTCACCTTTAAATGTTCATACAGCAAATAGAAAATTAAGTCTCCTGCTAGCTGCCACTAATATGTGCTTACATAATATCATAGTAGTCTACCGTCCCCTTGTCTTACACGGGAATCGAACCTAAAACCTCCTACCAGTTTTCCAAACAACTACGAAACGAAATGTCAGAATTCTTAAGAAATTAAATGTATGTATACAACCTCGTGCCCAAAGAGATATACGCATCAATAGGAAAGCAAAAACACACAGCTTTTAATTTTTTTATTTCGTCATACCTGTTGTTTTGGGATTTCTGGAAAATTTTACATTTTCCACCACATATATTTGGGAAATTAAAAAAAAAAAAAAAATCATCACGGAATAGCTTTTCAGGTATTTACGTAAGCTTCGTTTCTATTAAAAAATAATCTCGATATATCATACTGTTTAAGAGATACAGATGATTAATTGAAAATACGTTATAGTATTATTTAGTCCATTAGTGGTTGCATTTAAAAAAGTATCCTGAAACTACTTTCAGGGATATGTATGCTTCATTCTGACCAAACATCATCTCAATATATCGACAGGTTTAAGAGCTATCCAGGATTTATTGAAAACACATTTTACGGCTTTTCATCCCCTTGGTTTTCGAATTTCGAAAAGTCGAAAAATTAGATAATAACCAGTTCTATAAGCTTCATCTTGAAGCAAAAATCACCTCGATATCTCAACGGGTTTAAGCGCTATCGAGGATTCGTTGAAAACATATTTATCCCCTATTTATTCCCTTAAATTTCGAATTTCAAACAATATTTTGTTAGTAGGTATCGGACAGCTTCAGGGATCCACTCCAGTGGTAGAATGTTAGCCTGACAGTATTCAAGTTAGGCCTACTACAATCTAGTAGCTTTCCGTGCTTAGTCAAAACTGTGCAAAATTGCCTCAACACACACAGCGTGAACATTGTTCGCTAGACAAACCATTATATGGACAATACTTAAAACAAAAATTAAAACCAACACATAAGATTAGTAAAAATTATAGTTTTAAAGTTATTGGTTATCTTTACATGCATCGGACAGTTCCAAAAAAAAAAAAAAAAGCTCAGTTCTTAAATTGTATTTATATTCAATTTTTTGTATTGAGTGGATTTTGAAATGGTTTCTTCTATTCGTTTCAATTTCATTCATTTTAGTTAACTATTTTGTTTGCTTTGCGGTCCTCCGATGCATTTAAAGATCAACACTAATTTTAAATACTTAATTTTCTTACTTTTGAGAGGATAGTTTTACGTGTTGGAGTTTCTTAAATTTTTAATTTAAGTTTTATTTGTAGCCTTTTTGAACATTTACACCCCTACAGTTATTGTAAATATCAAATTAAATTAAATAAAAAATATTTTTATACAGTTTAGAAAGTTTGAAGTATTTGTTATGTGTTGTCGCATGATAAATTACTAATTTAATGCACAATTAATTTAATTATTACTAATACACTAATTCATATTTTAATACACAGATTATTTTAATACTTAAAAATTAATGCACAGTATAATATGATAAAGTAAATTACTTACAATATTCACAGCATAAAATATCATTATTTTGAAACTCGCACGAGCGTGTATATGTGTGCACACACACATACGTATATATATATATATATGTATATGTGTGCACACACACATACGTATATATATATATATATATATATATATATATATATATATATATATATATATTAGTTGCGATCACAAGACTTGCTAGATATTTGGTTGCAATGAACTTCTATGCAGAATAACAGACAGTACACTACCACAATACAATACCACAAACAGGCAGACGTAGGGGTCAAACTTCTAACAATTATCCTTTTTTTTTTTGTCAGGGATTAAAAATGGTTGTCTGCAATGCATTTTTATTTGAAACGTACACAATGTTAACATATTTTCGCACTTACAATAAACATAAATACTGCTATTCTTGTCCGGTAAAATACAACATTAGTTTACGCACATATGAAAAGGTGATAAGAATGTCAGAAGTGACAAAACCTGTTTTATACATTTTATCATGTTACATAAAGTTTTCATTGGGAGATAAAATACTACACTGAAAAAGCAACAACTTGATGGAAAATATAATTTTACTAGACAAATTAAAATAATTACATAACATTTAAAATTTGAATAAATAGTCACAAAAATAAAAAAAACTAACATGTTACTCAACAGTCATGGCTTGAGAATGTAGTCGATGATAAGGCTGTGTTCCACATAGTCTGAACAGAGTATGGACTTTTGCACACTTTTGCTCGGAAACGAAGTCACAAAGTCTTGTTATTTGTTACTAAGTGCGAGTGTACGAGAGTGTGTTGCGAATAATGCTGGCCCTTGATTTTCACGACAAGAATTGTGTACCAACTAGTTTTAGTACCGTACTCTCTTGCAGTATAAAACAAGATGATTAAAACTGCGACGATCCATTTAAATGTTACTTGTTCAGTAAGCTATTGGTTGTTTACAGTGAACCAAGCATTTAACTTTTTTTTTTAACGTTCATTGTTATGAATATTTATATATTAATAAACATTTATACTGTAAAGTTTGAAAAATCTTCTTTCTACCTATCATAATTTTTACTGCCGAACCAGTCATATTATTCGTCATTATACAGGATGATTGGAAAAAACACCGACAACGCTTAGTATGTTGTGCGGGACGACAAACGGATCATATTTGAAGGAATCCATGTCTGGAAACACACGGAGTGGGCGCAGTAGAACGCCAATGTTAGACAACTGGTGTCATTGGTTGCAATCCGCTTTGGTCTCCAAAACAGTTACGGAAGCGTTTAGCTAACGATATGACTGCAACAACATTCCTGCGCATGCGCTACTCGATATATCTGACTGTGGTACGTTTAGTAGTCTTTCAGTGCAGTGCCGTGTTTGGCGGCAGTCGACGTGTACCAGTACACAACAGCGGAGATGAGCGATATGGTAGTAATGGTCGAGCTGCTGCATGACTGTATACGGAACGTTTCACTGAAAAAAGAGTATAGTTGTAGGTACCGTACTTCTGTTAAAATAGGGACAACAAAACAGTTTGGTGGTTGGTACTACTATGGACAGTTACTTCAACAATCTGTTTTGTAGAAGTTACCATCTGGTTTGTAAAAGCAACAAGACTCTTTGTTTTTCCTACAAAACAGATTGTTGAAGGAACTGTCCAGAGTAGTACCAACAAACAAACTGTTTTGCTGTCCCTATTTTAACAATAGTATGGTACCTGCTGCTATATGCTTTTTCCAGTGTTTCCGAACAGACATACTCCACATAATTCTTCGTTCGCGGCCGTTGAGAGACGACTAAGAGAAGTCGGGAAGTTTCACGTATGTACATAGCAGTGTAACTTGTGCTTGTTACTTACATGTACCGCAGTAATACTACTGTACAGCAGCCGTGTCGAATGTATGCGGGCCGACCACGTTCGACTCGAATACCTCAATTAGAGGAGGATGTGTTGAGACTGGTGGAAGAGAACCCATCCACCAGCACTCGGCAAGTGGCACAGACGCTGAACACATCTCAAAGTGCGGTGTGGCACGTTGTTCACAACCAGCTGCTACATCCATACCATCTGCAAGAAGTCCACGCATTACTGGAGGATGACTACACAAGACAAGTCCTGTTTGCGAAGTGGTTTTTACAACAATGCATGCTGCAGCCACAATTCCCGAGCTTGGTGCTATTCACAGACAAATGCACCTGTAACCGTAACAATGGAATTGTGAACCTGCGTAACATGCATGTTCGGGCGGCGAAGATCCATGTGCGCAGGTGGTTCGCGGTCACCAACATAGGTTCAGTATCAACGTACGGGCTGGAATAATTGCGGACCATATCATTGGTCCATATCTACTGCCAAACAGACTAACAGGAGTGATATACCTAACATTTCTTAGAGATATCTTGCCTACCTTAATGGATGAAGTGCCGCTGCAAATGCGACAGGTCATGTGGCTGCAAAACGACGGAGTTCCAGCACATTTTGATAGACATGTGAGGAATCACCTCAACGTTACACACCCAAGTCGATGGATTGGTCGAGGAGGACCAGTTACATGGCCAACACGATCACTAGATCTCACACCACTCGACTATTTTCTGTTAGGTAGTATGAAAGCCATGGTGTATGCCACTCCTGTAATATCAGAGGAGGACCTCATAGGACGAGTACATGGAACGATTGAAATTATTTCCAGACAACCGCACTTATTGTGCATGCAGTTCAGCGCCGCCGCTGTAGACTCTGCATTGACGTCGGAGGTACACAGTTTGAACCCCGTTGACAACCTGCCTTTTGCTGCATACTGCTTCTTCTTTTTATTGACCACATGTCGCGCGGACACTTTTCTGGTCTCCTGCGCCCATAGCGTGCGTTTCCAGACATGGGTTCTTTACTCAATTATGATCAGTTTGTCGTCCCGCACAACATGCTAAGCGTTGTCGGTGTTTTTCAATCATCCTGTAATTACGACATAAATCTAATGAATAGAGACGGAAAAAAAAATTCGCGCGTTCACTGACCTGTAGGCTAGACTCCAAGAGTATATGAGGGTCTGAGAGTCATAATTATGTAAGTCACAGTTATTTAGTAGTGTCGTTTTTATTCATATTATTAACATTTTCAAAAGAATATTCTGTAACAAATAATTCACTTTTAACTGAATTTCTGAATTTCATTTGAGCAATGCAAGAATGTACTGCATTTTGCATGTGATTACAAACATTGTTTAAGGGCGTGGTTCAACTCAGTTTTCAACGTCATTTTTAAATTTCATATTTGTACCAGATATTTTTTCCTTATTTTAGACATAAATTGCGATTAAATCTTCTTCTTAGGAAATTTTTGTATCTCTCATAGTTTTTGCGTAATGAGTTGTAAACGTCAAATTTTGCATTTTACGGTTTTATGTACGCCACTAAAACCAACTGACATACCAAACCGTAAAAATGCACATTAGATAACAATGTTGTAGACTATGATTTGACACATAGAAACAAAAATATATATTTTTGTATTTAAAAAAAAGTGTTATCATATTTCAATTTTCATTTCAAAATTCAGCATTTTTTATTAAATACAAAACTATTTTTTTTTGTTTTTATATATGTCAAATCATAACCTACAACATTGTTTTACGCTGTGCATTTTGTCGGTTTGGTATGTCAGTTTGTTTTAGTGGCGTACATAAAACTGTAAAGTGCAAATTTTGACGTTTACAACTCATTACGCAAAAACTATGAGAGATACACAAATTTCCTAAGAGGAAGATTTAATCACAATTTATGTCTTAAATAAGAAAAAAATTCTCTGGTTCAAATATAAAAATAAAAAAGACGTTGAAAACTGAGGTGAACCGCGCCGTAAAGAGGAAACTATTTGAACTTACTTACACCATTATAAACCTAAGCCCCTCGTACGTTCTCAAGTAGATCGCAGCTGTCCATTGGCTGATCGCTGACACGGAGATGTCACATAGTTAGAGGTGGTGAAAAAACGTGAATTTTCTTATGTCAACATACTCTGAGAAACACTACATTTCCTTACAAAATACAAGGTGATAACGGTCCTGCACTACATAGTGGTTTGTAGACCAATCACATGCGGCAAATACTATACTAGCACCAATTTCATTGGCTCTGTCAAATAAGGTAACTCCATCTTTATTGTTGGTTCTGTGCAATCCAGTACGAGTCAAACAAGTCAAGGGCCAATCGCATAACTATTACGAAATTACACTTGATTGAATTCTCGCTTGTACAAAGAAACTAGAAATTTCAGGTCTCTACTAGTGAAACCTTAACTTCAGATGACATGTAATGTACTACATATAGTATAATGAAAACAGCTAAAGTAATACAGTCACAGTTTTGATCGTAAATTTGAAAACAAACAGAAGCTCAAATAATTCGACGTGTTTGGTGAATCCAAGCCTGAGAAAGAAACACTATGTACAGAATGTTCCAATAGTCATACAAATGCTCCCTCGTGAGGAACATTTTAACTAATTTGTAGGAATGAATATCATTTTCGCGGTAAAGTTAATTATTTTCTGAGAAAATAGTACCCACGCGAATTCCTGAACTAAAAAACTTTTTTTTAAATAAAAAAATATCACTCAAGCGATAAATACACAAGTCTGTAACATCTCACTTGTTGCGTGGAGTGAAGCAGGTGGAGGCAGAGTGTGTCTAGTTGGGGGCGGGTGAGGCGGGTGCCGGAGGCGGCGGGGGCGGCAGCGGCGGCGGGTAGACGCAGTAGGGCGCGAACAGTGAGGAGTACTGATGCACGGAGGCGGAGAGATAGTGCGGTGATAGTAGACCTTGCCTCTGCGCCATCTTGAGTCGTGAGGTGAGTTGTTTCTTCCACTTGGTGCGTCGATTCTGGAACCAAGTCTTGATCTGCACCTCAGTCAGTCCCAGAGCCTTGGACAACTCCATGCGCTTGCTCACACTCAGGTACTTGTCCACCTGTCCCACACATTAACACATTCACACACACACATAACAGCGTACCGTGTGGCAGCTTTGGTTGACTTCGTGCCACTTACGTACACTGCAAGAACCGTACTGTTGTAGCAGGTACCATACTTCTGTTAAAATAGGGACAATAGTCCAGTTTGGTTGAAGATACTAGCTGGAATGTTCCAAGAACAATTCATCATGTAGAAGTAACAATATGTTCTGTAGATGGAGCAAGGAAGTAATTTCTTTTACAGAACATACAATTACTTGCGGGAATGTTCCTAGAACAATTAATCATGTAGAAGTAACAATATGTTCTGTAGATGGAGCAAGGAAGTAATTTCTTTTATAGAACATACAATTACTTGCGGGAATGTTCCTAGAACAATTAATCATGTAGAAGTAACAATATGTTCTTTAGATGCAGCATATAAATCTTTCTTTTGCAGAACAAATAGTTACTTCAACAGAACATCTGTAAGGAGCATAAAACTCATTTCTTTTACAGAACAGATAATTACTTCTACAGAACAGATTGTTCTAGGAAGAATCTAGACAATACCAACGGTCAAACTGCTGCTGTTGTCCCTATTTTAACAGAAGTATGGTTCCTACAACAATACGTTGCTTTAAGTGTAAAACGTTTATTTTGCGGTAGTTTAGAAAAAAAATTACATTTTAAATTACTAGTTCAAGTATACTGTTTATAAACCCTAACAGCGTTACTTATTTCTTACTCACATAATATAAAAATAAAACATTTTGAATGTCACAGAGTCACCCCAGCTGTCTCAGAGAAACCCAGGTTTATAGTATACATGATACTACAGGTGTTTCGGGGTAATGTGAGAACTTTCGAAACCTTAATCACTTAATTCCATTCAGATAGTTGTAGTTTTTAGAAAAAAATATTTATAAACAAAACAATCTAAGTAACAATCAAAGTGTACAGATTCTACTGAACTCAAAACGTAACGTCTCAGGTCTCAATTAATGTTGTTTTTAAATCATTATTCTAGACATAATTGTATTCAAAAGTGCTCAGCATATCGCGAACCACGTAAAATCGACTGAGATACGTTTTATAACAGTAACCTACATCACAAAAAAAAAATTACTATGCCACAACAATTTTAATGCGGCAATTAAAAAACAAAATCTAGTCGCTGAAAGATTCTTGCAATGGTTGTCAAATATTTAGCGAAAAATTGTGGACAATCACCGTTACAGTACTATGTCTTTTCAGAAAACCAGTATTGAACCAAGAATAACAAATAAAGACGAAGACCATGTTTTAATGTCTTAATTTTAGCATCGTGAGCTATCAAAGTTTTTTTGCACTTTGTTATTTGTTTTAAATTTTAAATATTTCATTTATATTTTTATTTCCTGTGATTTGACACGATCCCCCTTGGAACCTTTTAAAAATGATTTATCATTTATGTTTGCGTTGACTACAAACAATTAGGCTTGTTTTTTCTTTTATTGTTTTCTTCTGTTCACTCTTGGCTTTCTGAGATGATATAGCACTGCAATGGCGTATGTATGTTCACAATTATTCAGTAAATAATAAAAAAAAATCAGTTTATAACACACCACCGCAAAGTAGCTTCTCGCTAGCAATAAAAAAATCTGTACATGTAGGAAAAAATATCAGTTATTATTTAAAAAGTTCATGCAGCATCCTTTATGATAAAGTCATTTGTAATATTTCTTCAGTATAATTATATTTTAAAAATTGTATTATTTTCTAAAAAGAAAATTATACTGTCACAAAGCATTAATCTTTAAAGAAAAAAATTAGAGACAGATATTTTTCCCGAAAGCTTTACAGCCTCCAAGATTTAGCTGTGACAGTATTGTACAGTATGTAGATATTTAATTTTATTTTGGTAGTTACGTTGCTTCGGACGGCTCATTGCCGTGGCAGATGTACACGGGGGGAGGGAGGAGGAGGAGGGAGTTGGCTAGGACCTTTATTAAGCAACCACTCTCAATATTCGCCTTGAGTGACTTGGTAACACCCAGAGAAACCGAAACCAGGGGGCCTATGCTGGAAAACACAGCTCGAGTGTTCGTGTACGAGTCGTTTCGAATGGTCAGATTCGCATACGAACTGGCCTAGTTGAAAAGATGTATGCTCCACTATCTCGAACTCGTATACGAAATAAGTGTACGAAGTGAGCACCGTTGGTCGACAAGATGGCGGCTATTCGAATGTCTATCTCGACTTACAAA
>PNEQ01124010.1:0-17820 GCA_003012365.1 Medauroidea extradentata | reverse complement strand
TGTAACCAAGACTAACTATGAAAATGCCTGGGTCCGTTAAAAAAAGTGCAACTTGTGAATAATAAGCATTATAATGACCGTTTTGGTTATGTGAAAATTATTGGCCGATATCGGAAATTTTAGCCGATGTACGATATCGGAAAATGGGCCGATTATCCCGATATCCGGCATCGGTTATCGGGCATCGGGCCATCACTACCAAATTTTAGGTCCAAAAAACGGGGTGCGTGCATTATAAGTTGTTTTGAAAATTAAATCAACTTAATTTTTTGGTGTAAATTGTAAGTTAAATGTGAACCATATATAGTAGAGTCCCGATTTTACAAGTACTGAATTTTACGTGGCATCGATTTTACGAGGCCATTTTGAGGAACCGTCAAAAATTAAAAGATTTATTTTAATCAAATTTAAAAAATCTCCAAAAAAAAATGGGTGAAATCGCAATAAAACTCACTTTAAAAATACGTTTACGGGTCCACAATGATAAGAACATAATTTGTAGTGTTGTTGTTTGTAACAGGAATGTTGCAAGATGAAAAAGAAAGAAAAAAAAAATTGCGAAAAATTGGTCAAAAACTGTGGTAGTAGTGTAACTTTGAAACGAGCGCCAGCGCGACGAGTGTAGAACAAAGACAGGAGCTTAGACCTCCCTCCCTCCCTATTCCTCCGCACCGTATTAACCGCCGCCATAATACTACCCAAAGTCCAAGAAAAACCCTTTTCCCCGATTACGGAATGAAATTTGTTGTTTACCAATGCAAACGCACATTATAATAAGTTCTCGACTGCGCAAATGGCTAGTAACGATGCCAGACAGCGAGCTGGCAACGTCGCAAGCCAGCGAGTTGGCAACGCCGCATGAACATCCGGTTCGGATGCTGACTGTCGCTGGTCATTATTTGTTCGGGAATTGTGTGCACGTGGTGTTTCGGCTTTTGGATACGTTTTGTGATATTACTGCTCTTTGATTTCGGTGTGTACCCATTTATATAGAATTTAAAAAATATATATTTCATTGTATAGCATAAAGATACTGTATCATATGTCTATTACACTGCTATCTCGAGCCTTAAATACTGGTGATGGACACGGGCTGTATGACGCGATGTAAGAAAATGCTGTGTGGCAGCATCTGCCTCCTACCGTTCCGTGCTGTCTGTGATAACTAACTGTACTCCGCCTCCCAGGCACCTCTTGTCACATGGCTATGGCTAAGCGACTGGTGTAGGGGGGATGGCTGGCAGACTTTCGTCCCTCCCCCCTCCAAAGTGTGTTGCGCACTGCGCAGTACGCACAATCGATACCAGCCACCCACTCTGGCCGGCAGCTTGCCTACAGACATGCACGCACTCTCACACATTCTCTGCCACCGCCCGTGTACTACAACACTTTTGACCTGGCGAGCGACGTAACATGGTGCGTGTGTAAAAAGTTGTTATAGAGTTGTGTCTGAAGGAACGAAGTAATTATATACGTGAAAGTATGCTACATTAATTTGAAACCCTGATACAGCTTTTCTCATATCATTGTAGTGTAATACACACACTGTGTAAATTGTACATATTTATGCGTACATAAATAAGCACGGCCTTGCGATGTACATTTTTCTTCGTCTGCAAATATCGTTACCAACTTTATTAACATATGTTACCATCTGTATTAACATAAGTTACAGTAAAACCTCCTTACCGTATTTGCCGGCATATAAGACGACAATTTTTACATATTTTCGGCCCTCAAAAATTGCTACTCGTCTTATATGAGGGTGCAAAAATTTTTGGTAGCCAAAAATCATTTGAATGCTAAGCTAAAAACTGTGGAGTTATATGATGTTGCAAGGAATTGCGTTTTTCATCGCAAATGAAAACGAGTGCCCCGTTTATTTTAATAAAATTTACGGTACGATATTTTGATGAGCGTCATTCATAATAAAGGACACTACCTCACAGCGAAGCGGCGATCGATGCGAGCGTTTGCCGAGATAATTTATCTCGCCCGCCTACAACTCTCGGGTGAAGAAAACTAGGATCTAGGTCCGCATGCTTTCATCCTTTGTCTCGCAAGCACAAGACTCTTGGGCGGAAAAAACCAGGATCTAGGTACCGTACCACACATTCATGTGTCTACCGTCTAGTGCTAGGATGGCAGACAACAGCGCACAGGAATGCAATGACCTTGCAAGCAGCTGTTGTTGCCCGGCGTTGCCATGTAGTGCGCGGCTTGCCTCAGTCCCGCGTTGCCAAGTCGCGCATAACTGCCGGCAACCGGTGATGCCTGCATGGGTCGCCAGCCGCCGCCGTGCATTTCCTTGGCTTATGGGCGCGCGGAGGGCAGTAGTAGCCAATGTTACTCCATTATGTGTCTACTATGATGTTTATATGACGGTAATAAATGCATTGAAAATATTTAAACTAAATTTTTAATGTTTCTGGCAAAGGAAAAGAATATTTTTCTGTCGGGAATTTCAAAATTAGTAATTTACTTCTTTTTTTTTTTCTCTTTCAAGATTTTGTACTTTCAAAACCATGACTCGTCTTATATGCGGGGTCGTCCTATATGCCGACAAATACGGTAATTGAAAGTGCTCGGAACACAAAATTTGGACTTCGAATTTGTTATGCGCGAGCATAGTAAAGAGGGTTGCCTCACCCCTTTTTTTTACCACACACACACACCACACACACTACATACAAGCAACTGCGCAGTGGCAGCCCCTGGCAACGCACCAGACGATAATACCAGATAACCTACCACATGACTCATCCCGTCCTTCTGCCACCCCTTTCCCCCCTACTGATTCTGAAGACGGAGAACGATAAAGGGAAGAAAAAGCTGAGTTTCTAATGCCGCCAACTGTAAACAAACAACTGTGTGTTCTCTATCCTCCCCCTTAATCCCGTCCTGTCATTCTCTAGCTTTAACAATGGTGTGCCGGCAAATGTCATTTCAAGGTCTGGAGAAATTTCCGCACAACTTACATTGTTTATCGATCGCATAGTGCACAGCGTCCTTAGTCATATACTACCAAGAGTTAAAAAGGTAGTGGTATATATATATAGTCGAAGCACCGCCATGTTCCTTAAAATATAATCTTTAACCTTGAACCTTCCATTGTTTACAAACACCGTTGGCGCGCTCCTGCGCTGTTACTATCGGTACCGACTATCGAGACACGTTAATTAGTTGATATAAGCATTTCTATTACGGCTTATTATTATTGTTTGCGTTTTTGTGAAAGTCCACAGTAGTAATCGGTATACAAAACAAATATGTCTGTAATTTGAGTGCTTACACTTTTTTTTTTTGGCAGTGGTGGTACCTAGTTTGTTCCGTATATAGCCCCCCTCCTAATTTTTAATGTAAATTTTGGGCAAAAAGAGGGGACTGTACACGTGTAAATACGGTAAGGAGTAGTGTGTACGTGTTTCGGAAGCCGTATATTCATGAAAACAAATACATACTATGTATTTCATTTTAGAAATGTGTTATTTTTATGATAAAAGATGATACAGCTGACTAACAAGAAAACTACTATTTCAATGCAATTTTTGGGGTTTTGGAGGGTCAAAATTGCTCGGATACGATTTTACGAGGTCATTCTTGGACACCGTGAGGCCTCGTAAAATAGGGGTTCTACTGTGTATATATATATATATATATATATACATACATACATACATACATACATACATACATACATACATACATACATACATACATACATACATACATACATACATACATACATACATACATACATACATACATACATACATACACACACACACACACACATACACATAAACACATACACAGAGACATACACACACTCGTCCTTAGCATGACCTTTTCTCCCAAAATAAAGAAAAAGATTTATTGGGTGTATAGTAAACATAAAATAAATAAGACTATGTAATCTTGCTAATCCATTCATGTCAGTAAGTGAAACTCGATTAAATGATCCCGCATAAGACGTTTACATTTTATGGTCTATTACATGTACAGTATGCGACTATTTCCCGTGTAGGTAGTTTATAAACAAATCTGATTAACGCTTTCATAACTCCTGACACCGCTACATTATCAACAATGCATCATCAACCAGCATGTGTGACTCATCCTGTCTGCAGACTTGCCAACTTTTACAATTTATCCGTTAAATGTACAGAAATGGTAAGGTTTTTACGGGAAGTTGTAAAATTCTACTGATTTTTAGACGTTCTGCGATTTGATGCACATTTTTTTAAAGTTAGTAATAGCAAAAAACAGTTTGGCTCAGGTCTACCATCATAAACTGCATTTCTAATCATGTTTTATTCTAATAACGTTTACTAACAACCGTAAAATAATATTTTAGTGGAAATTCAACAGATAGTATCAATGAAACTGTAACATTATGAAATCTTTACCACTGTTCAGATGTTTGTCTACCATAGTCTGATAATTTTCGTTATAATAAATGCAATACAGTTTTTTCTTCTGTTCAAATAATTGCATATGTATTAAACACAATTATGAGATGCACAAGTTTCAAAGAATGGGAAAATAATTTGATTACAATATGATTTTGCAGAATTTTTTCAAGTAGATCTATTTGTATGTACTCTTTTTTTAAAAGGTGTGAATAGCTTCCTGGAACTGAAAACCTTTTTAATTTTTTTAAATTTGATAAATTTGCATGAATCCGGTAAAAATGCGGGGTTAATGAATTTTGACACAAATTTGCCGCGTGCAATTTACGCTAAAATGTATGACCTAGTAGGCTAGTACAGTAGATGTTTTACTGGTTCTCTTCTTAAAAAGTTGACATGTCTGTGTCTGGCAATAGGTATTGTAGGCCCGTGTAGGGTGAAGGCTGGTACCTAGATGCTCGTTTCTGCCGTCACATATTGTAGGCAACAAATACGGAGGATCTAGGGGTGCGTGCCAGCGTACAGTGCTTCTGATAAATGTCTAAGACATCTTTCCGAAAGCGTTGGCAAAACCTGGTCTCTTTGTAAACATCTTAACAAAGTTTTACTGTTGGAAAAGATGGGTGCGGCCATAATTCTGGCTTTTTAAAATAGCCTTTCAAAATAATGATGCGGCCATTATTCTGGTAATTACGGTACATTTTCCCACAATTTGCATTTTATTCTTCAGGTCCCGTTTGCCATTTACTGCCGTGTTATGTTTCACATCAAAGTTTTATTTTTCCAGCCGTTTACATTTTTTCGCCATCCGAAGACAATATAAACACCACGAGATGTCAGAGTCACAGATGATGTAGAAAGGACATCTTGTTTGGAAGTAGAACAGAGAAGAAACATCACAGCGAAGTTAGTGATCAAGTGCGAAACCATAGGAGAATGACCGTGATAGTGTGTAATGCTTGCACTCATGGCTCTATAAATTCAAGATGGCAGCAAGAAAATTGCCGCCGCTAACACTATTGTCTGTCTTGAACGATATCAATCGCTGTACTCACGTTGATGACATTGATCTCTACGTGCATTAATTTATTTTTGTTTATTAGCGTAAGCGCAAATAACGGTAACTTTAACCTAAAATTTACAAAATGTGTTTGAACATGTTTTATTACAAACAGATAAGTTTTGAAACAATTTCCATTTTAGTGAAGTGTGTTTAGATGGTTCTATAATGGTAATGTAATGGAAAAAAGTAGCAGACATTTTCGATAAAACAAAAATGATCATGGAGAAATGTAACGAGTTCGTGGAAACTTTTGTTGACCTGAGTAAACAACTTTACATTCCTGTTCAAATGTGTACTGTAACTGTCTAAATTCGTGATAACATTGCAAAAAATTGTAAAATGCTGAACAGTGTTAACCAAACTGTAAAAAAAGTAAGATCTCTAACATTTTACAGCTAAACGGACGCGTCAAAGTGCAATAATCTATTAACTCATATCAATAAATCAATTAATGAATATTGAGAGATTGATTATTTTGACCATCGAGAGTCGCAATGGAAAAATTTTTTGAAAGATAGAATTTTGTTTATGATTACGACAGTGATACAAATAGGAAGTACCACTGCTGGTTTTGAAAAGTTGATTGCATTATTTACATGCATGTAAACCACACGTTTATGCTGAACAGCAAGTGTCAAGAGTTTTCTGATCACGGACTGTATGCAAGTAACGAACAAATAGTTTTTTGCAGACATTGTAACAAGTCTATCAGTTGGGAAAGGAATTATACGTGCATCAGACATGATAACAGTGACGAAAACAAACGTCTGGTAGAATAAAAGGTGGTAATGCAATCAAGCGACATACATCCATTGTGCCATATTTTTGTTACGCAAAAAGTAAAAAAAAAAAGATTGTGGCGTGGAAGGATACACCGGCAGCATTTGTAAAAAAAACCGAACATACCATTGGAGAAGGTAGACAATCCTAACGTTCGAGAATGTATGAATAAATACATTGAAGGTTAGTTAGTTAGGATATAAGAATATTTTTTATACTATTGTACTGCAAAAATCAGTTTTTAATGTCGGTCAGATGGACCCTCGTGTTATTTAATGAAACCTAAAACATTCAGTTTTACTCCTATTAATAAATTTTGTAACCAAGTAAAAAAATGAATATTTAACTTGCACATTTTTCTTTAATGTTTCTGTTTGCCAACATCTCGCAGAAAAAAAATTGGCCTAACCTAAAAAAACCTCTCAAATATCACCAAGAATAGCCTAAAACACAATACCGTACAGTAAAAACTTTATGAAACACAAAGTCAGTGTTTATAATATTTCCTCATCGATTTTCTTCGAAGTTGCGTTTATTTTTACCACAATATTCTCAAGAATACTCATATTAGTTGCCATATCTTTCCTAGTATCAAATTCAAACCTAAAGAATTAGCACCTTGCTCTAAAATGACATGTTTTATAATAATTTTAGGCAGACAAATACACACAAATAATTCTTAAAATCTATTGGAAAAACTTTAGTTTTGTTATGATGTCTGCAAGTACAAAGTAGTCTGACAGTCCATTTTCATTGGAAGTAGTATTTGCTGTCATAGTTACCCCTTTTTGATGCCGTTTTAGCAGAAAATACCACCTCTTTGTGATATAAAATAAACCACAAATGCATGTCTAGTCATCATGAGAAGTTATAAAGGAAGCTGCATTTTAATGGCAGTGTTTTTAATTTTCAATATACAATAAAAAAAGGGTACGGCTATTTGGGCGGGCAAGGTAAAGTGTAAGCATTTGAAAACTTGAATTATTTCCTAATAAGCTAGTTCGGTAGGACTTGACCAATTTGAACAAGAACAGAACAGTTATCGATCATCACCATCACTCGCCCCAGGAGGAGGAAGGCAGACACGTCACATTGCCTAGGCATTGTTTTTTGTATTACTAACTTTGCAAACTTTTTGCTGCTTGAAAACAGCATGTCGGCCCATGGTGCAAATTATCAATCAGCACTGACAATCGGCGTTCACTCGTCTTTGGCGCAAAAATTACGTTTTAAATTTTTAAAAGTATGCCATTGAAGTGGATCTACAACCTTTGTTTAGTTCAATATAAATCATAAACGTCCCCGGAAATATATTTTTACGCCCGCAACGACCGTTTTTGGAAGTTATTTGCAGGAATACCGCAATAAAATTTATTGAAACAGTAATATTTTTCAGTAGAGTGAAGTATTTTGAATACAGGTAAACCTCGCTGTAATGAGTATGGCCTATGAGACGTTTACTACATATTACGAGAATTTTAAAATGTACGAAAAACAAGGTTAAAATATTTATTTACAACGAGTGAACTTCAACGATATCGTTCTCTATAACAATAGGCCTGTAGCGATACACTATTGATACCTCACGCATTCTTGCTGCAATATATCACACTTGAGGTGCTCAAATTCTGTGATTTTTAAAGCTTTGGGCATGGCCGTATAACTCTGACAAATACGCGCTTTCCTGCGCGCAGTTGTCTTTTTATGTGCCACCCTAGCACTAGACGGTAGACACAATGTGTGGTACAGTACCTAGATCCTCGTTTTTTCCACCTGAGAGTTTTGTGCTTGCGAGACAAAGGATGTATGCATGCAAACCTAGATCCTTGTTTTCTCCGCTCGAGAGTTGTAGGCTGGTGAGACAAAGTATCTCGGATCGTGCTCCAGCTGCATCAATCGCCGCTTCGCTGCGAGGAAGTGCCCTTTATTATGAATGACGCTCATCAAAATTTCGTACTGTAAATTTTATTTTAAAAAACGGGGCACTCGTTTTTATTTCTGGCGAAAAACTCAATTCCTTGAAACATCATACAACTCCACATCTTACAGCTTAGGTTTCAAACAAATTTTTAGGCTACCAAAATTTTTTGCGTCTTCATATAAGACGAGTAGCAACTTTTGAAGACCAAAAATATGTAAAAACAGTTGTCTTATATGCGGCAAATACGGACTGTAATATTTTTCAACTGTATGACATATTTTAAATAAGTGATTCTCTGGACGTGCATATACGACCTTTATGTAGCTCAACATCAAGCGTGAATTCATGATAATGAAACATAAATATCGTCGGCAATGTAAATTAGGTGCCAGCAATGTCGGAGTTTCGAAACTATTTACGAGGTAGTATCGCAGTATTATGGATTGAAATAGTAAAAATATTTCAATAGGATGAATGTATGTCATGGTTGACTCATACGACTTTTCTTTGACGCATTACGCACAAACTTTGCCAGCAACGGTAATGCTAGTTGGTACAATATACGTTTTGATAAAGCTGTTTGCTTCCTGGGACCTCGTCTTGGCAGCTAGTGACCATACTCACATGTACGATAATTTGTGTGCGCAAGGACCTATCTGGAAACCGATTAGTTCAGAAACACCATACATGACGTGTCTAACCTATGTCGCTTGTGCCACTTTTGACCACTACCTAGTCACAGCTCCTGGCGCTTGCTCGCTTAGCACATGGGACGTGATGATAACACTACTCCCTTTGTTTTGCAGTTCAATCTTTCGCTTCTCTAGCTGAGCCGGCCACGTGAAAATAATCTGCTTCTATAATGAATCTACTCTCTGTACAAGTTATATACACACTTCACCAATGTGCATGGAGAGGGATTTTATACTCAGTTTCAATATGTTAACCAACAGAAAACAATTATTACAAACATCAAGATGTTGATCATTGTTAATATAAACTTGGATAACGCATTCACAGAACAACTTTATAAACATACACAATGCTCTTTCATATTTTCTTTTCACTGACGTATACAAGTGTATCCACAGCTGTTATTTACGGTTGAGCCGATTGTGTGCGTGTGTGGGCGTAAGCGCACGTGTGGGCTAGTGACTCACACCAGACGCGCTGTTGTCAAGTGTTGTACTGCTCTATGCTGAGCATATCTGAGGCATGCACCCGACGTTTGGTAGTGTTAATTATGAACTGTCCTGATTCCACTTTTTAAAAGAATAATGATTTATAAACTTGTGTACACATTATTAGATGACATTATGGTAATTATATTTAATAGATTTTAGTTAGCAAAACGGAAAACGTAATAAAGTTTAAATAAACACGACGTATAATCGTAATATCACAGGCAGAAAGACAGACAACCGTATCCAAGGAGTCGATAAATTAGTGGCAAAAAAGTTACAGCGCGCACAGGATGAAAACGGGGTGAGTGGTTGGCTGGTGAATGGAAAGAAGCGGGCAGGTTGCAGACAGGCTGGGGGATGGAAAGGGGCATTCCGGCGGCTGGCTGGCCATCGCGTCGTTCGGGAGGAAGGAGCAGCAACATATATTTTTAGAACACACACAATGCGGCAGTACAGTTTTCGAGAAATAACTGCAACTATTTGCAGCCATAATAAATGCAACCCCTTTTTCTGCTATTTTCTTACAATTAAATTTTTAAGCATTTTTTCTTCTTCTACGGTTCCTGGAAAAAGGGTAGTTACTTCAAGAGGGTCATTTTTCCCAGTGTCGTATAATCAAGAGTTGACTGTATTGCAAATAGTACTATTTTATTTTAAAAACATGTTATTTTTAATTCAAATTTTTAGAGATATTGGGCATTTAAATTGTACAGAAAATATGTCATGAGAGCATTCATGGGCACTCGTAACATTTCGGTCCTTCTATATTTACTAATGTGTAGCCCACCCCTCCGTGTACAGCCCTCTCAGTGTATAGCCTTCTGTCAATCCCCTCCTCCTACCCATAGTTTAAAATGACTAATTGGAGGAAAAAAATTAGTCTTTGTATAACCCTACTTCTGATGTTTCTATGTCTAAAGGGACCATAGTTGGCACAGTAGAGCACTTATTTCCCACCAAAGTGATGTGGGTTTGATTCCCGGCAGAGTTGGTCCCTGGATTTTTGCGTTTGTGAATTTTGCCGTACAATGCCCTCTGGTCAGCAGGTTTGCTTGTGGAGTTCCCATTTTCCCACCTCTATACTGGCACTTCTCCATACTCATGTCTCCCCTTACCAGCACTAAAGACAGATGTTAAGTGCTGATGAAAATTTCTTCTCTCTTTTTCAATGTCTGTGTTAACAAACCTAAAAAAACTGTCAAGTAATAAATAAAGTATGTAAGCTCTTCAACATTTCTCTTAATAGTGCCATCCCCTAATAAACCAAAGTGAGAGTACAGTATACACTAGGAACACTACAGTAGTTTGTTAGTCACCCTATTTTCCTGCATTAGTAGTGCACTGAGCATAGGCGAGAGTGAAAAGCCAATATATTCACCAGCAGCCACACAAACTTAGTAAGTAGTAGTTAGAAGCTTACGGGTAACAGATCGCACACTGCTGCTGGTTTGCAGTGTGCCATGTCTTGCCGCCCAATATAGCCAGTTTAATACTGGTGAAATGTCGCGACCGCTCTTCCGTGCAAAAATGTGTCGTTCCTTCGTGTGTGTAGTACCTATTTACAAGTATCAATTGTAAGTACTTGTACTTCTGTCTTACATTACTTTGTTAGCGTAGCTGCCTATTTCCCGCTATTCTTGTGTATATGTGTGTGTATATATATATATGTGTGTGTGGGTGTATATATATATATATATATATATATATATATATATATATATATATATATATATATATATATATATATATATATATATATATATAAACTTTAGTTCCAGTCCAGTTAGCAGTTATACGGACTCGCTAACCGAAGATCCAGATGAAAAACATAACTGTAGCTTTTGCCATTGAGCAATGTGAGCTGGCTGGGAATGTCGCAGAGGGAAGGATGAAGTGGTGTCTAAGCGAATGAGGGAAGGGGGGGAAGCTAGTTTGAACACAGATGAGGTGATGTGTTGGTTGCCGGCTGATGACAGTTACCTGCTTGCCCTTTGCCCACGCTTTCGTGCTGGCATCTTCGCTCGCTCACGCATGTGCAAGCTACAAATGTTCCACTTTTATTCACATGTATTCACCAGTGCAACGTTAGCAAAATGCATAATGTCAAAGATTTTATTTACAACAGAGCTTATGTCCAAAGGCTGCATTTTGTGAACAGGGACACACATAGTTATGATGCGAGGCATTTGTGCAAATGTGGAGGCATGAATAAAATAGGTCTAACCTGTTGTGGGCTGCACGCATGTCACATGTAGAAATATATCTTAAAAGACTAGCTGTTATTGGTTTGAGGTGACTGTAATGCAGTGGCCACTGACCTGCTGCCAGAAGCTACTGCGGCGGGCTAGTGATTAATTTCAAGACAATGCTGTGCCAGCCAAGTTGTGCAGTCAGTATATCGGTTCATTTTGACGAGATGAAAATCCTTTTTGGGTATCACCGTAAAGTACGCCAGCGTGTATTAATAAAGTAGAACCTCGATTTAACAAAATGCCATGCGACCCAAAAATGTTTACTCTATGTCTGTGTTTCATTAAATCCAACTTAAATTTCTTCCCCCCACCTCCCCAATTAGTAAAATCCGTGGGCACGTCTTTTGTCGGAATTTAAGGTAATTTTTAAAAAGCATATTGGCTCGAAACAATAAAGCACATTTACAGTAGACAGGTAAGCCACAGCCATGCAAAGAAGAAAAAAATTGACGTAAAAACTTCCAGTCGAATGCTCGGGCGAGCATGTGTATGGTGAATTAGGCCGCCCTTCCTTGCCATCAACACGTGAAAAATGATGACTAACAACGCCCAGCCGTCAATCTTTCCGTCTCTCCCGCTTGCTCCACCAACAAAATTCAGGAAACGCCCATGAAAAAATAGTAAAAAAAATTTTGTTCTTTGAAAACTCAATTAAAAGTTAGCGAGCCAACAGTAAAATAAGGATTAAATACGCGCAGCGGAGGCCATTGTAGCTTGTATGTAGCCTCGCTCATGAAAGAAACTGGTTTGTCTTCTCACTAAAAATACTCTGCACCCATGCGTTTTTTAAGCATAAGAGAAACAAATTACTTTTATGGTAATAAATTCATTGTAAAAAGTTCTATATAAATAGTATTACATATTTTGTTGTATAAATTTGCTTGTTTTATCACGGGACGCCAGAGTAAATAATCACGCTGGACAATTGAATTAATCAATAGAGCACGCTGCACTGCACCACATTCTAATGGAGATGGGAAGCACTATCTGTGAATTAGTTCCTGCGCTCTCCACCGCTGCACTGTGGAGACTGGGTACCTAGATGCTCGTTCAGTCATCAGCCGCTAGGATGAGGATCTAGACGCGCGCTTGTTAAGCAACACAGCGTGGGGCCGGTCGCTCTCAGCCGTGCCTGCTTATCTCAGAATCACTTCTGCTGCCAAAGTTTTCAACAAAAAAAAATTTTTTTGTATCTCGACAGATGGTTTAAGCTTTTCTATGGAGAAATGAGCTAGTATTTTTACAAACTTACATTAGAATTAATATTCCATTTTATCAAAGGAACTTTTTTGTTCTTAAAAATCTTTTAATTAAATCGCTCTTTTCGTTATTCCCAAATTCGTTAAATCGAGGCTCTACTGTTTAATTTAGTTTCGTTGCAAGTTATTTCCTGTTAAATATGTTGAAGAGATTAATGCATTTTCTTTTTTTAGGGGCCAGAATAGACCCAATATGGTTATGGTGAAAACACTGCTATAGCGATGACAGAACTTATAACCGTAACACCTTGTTATAGCAGGACTCTAGTGTTTTGTAAATAAAACCTGCGACTATAGTCATAAGTCTCAAAAATAAGACGACTATATTTTTGCGGTGAAATACGGTACATAAAAGTTACGTCAATGTGGTAAACTGGCAGTGAAAATGTATGTTTCGTAACCATAAATGCATTGGCTCGTGTATGGAACGTGCTATATGATTAATCTGATACAGTGGTAGCGTGAATTGTCTTAGGACATAAGTGTATGATTATGTGCAGTGTTTAATGTGACTTTTAAAATTTATTCTTGTAATTGATTTTTGAAATTTATTTACGAAATTTTAAGAAAAGTTATCAGTTTTTAGTGATTCACAGATAAGAATGCTGTTTAATTGGTAGTTATGATTAATATACAAAAACTGATTAGTTATTCAAAACTATAATTTCAATGCTTTAAAAACATTTAATTATTTTAGTGTAAGTTATGGTATTGTAAAGTGTGCTGGAGCCCACCCCATGTCTAATGTCAATAGTGGCTGAGAGGGTTGTTTAAATTATCATGTTAAACTATGTTGTGATTGGATATTATGTGTGGCCTGCAAAGGGCAAGTTTCTGAGAAATGGTTGGGGAAGTGTGGATTGTTTAGGAACTTTATTATTGAGCCCTGATCCACTTATTTGTTTAACAGGGTTCCTGCGGTCCTTGAAAGTCCTTGAAATTAGGTAGGGGTATTTCAAGGACTTGAAAAGTCCTTAAAATTACTTGGGTCTTGAAAAGTCCTTGAATTTAAACGTGAGTTAGTGACCTGAAATTATTGTAACTACTATAAATATCTTCTTGCAAGGAGTAAATGACTGTCGAGATTATTGTAGATATGTCATACGACGTTATTTAAACTGAATGACATGACGAACCCGCAAATGTGCAGAGTTAAATTATATCTATACTACGGTACAATCTGAACCCTAATTCTATAGCTATAGTGCAATCATACATTACATTAATGTGTACGTGTTCGATAAATATTGTACGGCTGCCGAAGCGCAGACCCCGAACATTATCAAACATCTCAGATGTTTAAAACTAGTTTAGCTTGGCAACTTTACAGCGTGGAATATACAGCCAAAAAGTTTTTATTCGGTAACTGCAATCTAAATCTTATGACTCACTAAATATTATACATTAATGCTGATATGATTTATGTTACCCGTAGGCCCTAAGATATTTAATTTTGCATCACCAACGCATTTATTAATGAGTTTTCATTTTCCTTGCTGACTGGTTATAGCGTGCCTCACTTTGCCTCCATTATTGTCCTGTCACGTCTACTTTTGTTTTGTGAACACATTTGAGGTTACAAAAAGCAGCAGTGGAGTTATAATCTTGCAGTTGTCGTGAAGCGATGCGTAATTAATGTTGATTAACACAAAGCTATGAGTACCGTTTCAAATCTTAAGACTTGTTCTGTGCCATATCTGACATGCTGACATGAGAAAACGGTACTATTTGTTTTCATTCTACCAGTGTGTGGTGTTCATACTCAGTTAGGATTGTAACGGTGGTGTCTGTAAGAACTTCTTTGCTATTTACAGTTCTGCGTAGTATAATTGTGATAGTAGAAAAGTAGTTAGGCTTTAAATATTAAAAAAAAAATTGTTTGTAAATTAGTGTACTCCATAAACACAATTATTTAAACCTACCAAGATGAAAGTTTGTGTCAAAATGCCTGATAATTGCATCTTCAATGATTTGTGATTCCAGAACCTCTCTTTTAATTAGTGGCTGGGAAAAGGCGCAAACAAAAATTAAGCTCGTGTAATGTGTGTGAAACTGAATTTGTTATTAACAAAATGGGTGTGTGTGCATTATGAAGCCACATGAATGTTACACTCCAATCTTGTTTTGCAGTTTAGTAAGTTTAGTACTTTTTTATCTTGAGTATATAGAAATTAAGTCTCTTTATTTGGTTAATTCCAAATTATTTGGCTTATCTGTGTAAACATTCATTTTAAGTTTGTTAATGAGTGTCAGTGCGGCAAGTACAGCATGCTTCTCTTGACTGGACACTTAAGACAAACCGTGAAAGTGAATTGAACGGGTTGTGTTGAAGCAAAGATCAATAGTACATAACAACTTAAATGATTTGAGGAATAACCGTATGAATATGTTGACCAACATAGTAGATTGATTCAGTACCCAGTAAGTATGTATGACATACCTTTATTATAAAACAAGGCATTAGAGATATTTTTATCATTTATCACAGCAGATGATAATCCTTAAAATTCAGCTTTATTATCCTTGAGAAGTCCGTGAAAGTCCTTGAATTTGTATCTGTAATAGAACCCTGGTTTAAAGAAAATGTGTTATCATTAGTAATGGTTAACACCTAAATAATTTACTAAATAAATATAATACAGTTTAAGCAAGTGCCTGCAACTCCAGTGGTTAGCACCTCCAGTGGTTAGCACCAAAATTGGAGCTACCAATTAAACATAAAAGGTCCTTCATTTTGTATGGCGGAGGAATTCCGCCAGAGTGCACGCAGGTCGGGTGCGAGCGGACCTGGCGGAGGTTTATTTGCAAGGGGGCCGTGGTTGGCACCGGACGTTGGTGTGCGCACACGGGAGTAGTGTGGGCTGCCTAGCAGTGGTGCTGCAAGGACATGTGGTTTCTGTTCTTTTACAACTTTTGATTGACTTCGGGGATGACGGGCACATCAGGTGCACAAGTAATGTAAAGGGTACAGTAAAATTGGAAGGCTAAACGGTGAACTTGGGACTTAAATGTACCACAATAATTGAGTGTCAGCAACATGACTAACTAGAGTAGCGAGCTGAGGTCATGAAAACCCGAGTCAGCAATCCGAATGTATACGGGACTGAGCGCACCCTATATAACTTTTGCTGTATTTTTTGGTTGTAACTGGAACTTTGCCAGAGGAATAGCCGGTGTAGTTGTGAATTTTGTTTGAATTTGTCTAAATAAACAGCTGTTTTCGTAGTTGAGAATAGTGGAAACACCAGTGCTCAGAAACAACGAAGTTATTTCTTATTTAATATGAACCCCTCTGTTGAACTCTTTTTAAATAGCTCCGCTTCTGCAAACAACTAACCCTAGGAAAACCCTTGGCATTTGGGGGCAGTGTGGCCCGAGGACTGGTCGCGTTACAGTATTCTATTTTTTTTTTCTGTTAATATTTTCATTATACATAGTGCAAAAATAAGCTGCAAGCAAGTTTTAAAACTCTAGCTATGTACTGTGAAAAATTTGTGATTTATTTTTGGAGTAATATGTTATGTACAACAGTTCTCATGGCATTGCTACTTGTTACAGATCATTTTTGCAACAAAACTGCCAGTGCACTGCATCATCATAGTTATTAAGATATCATCCAAATCCTGTACTCATGGTGTTATTATACTGTAATAATTTGGTGTCCTTATAATACCTTTTGTGTATAATCTCCTTTCTTGGCTTGTACCTTTCAGACCAGCTGGAAATGAGGAAACGGAAACGACAGCGCCGTGCCCGAGATGAGAGACGCCGGGAGAAGCACATCACTGAGGAGGAGAACAGGCGCTGGGGACGCTGTCCTGCTCCTGCGATAAGACTGGAGTCGCATCATCAGTTTCCTTTATGTGGCAGTGAAACCCCACCAGTCCCTGCTACTCCGACTGGGTATGTCAGATTGTAGAAACTACTTTTTTAAGTTACTAATAATATACAGTAAGACGTTGCATTTATAACTTAACCCCATAAAATATGTCCACCTCTGATTTCATCCTATTTATAATGATTTGTGAAAAAATGTTGGGAAAACAGGCAGATAATTTTGTTTTTTCTGATAAAAATGTTGAGTAGTGCAACAATTTGGTTTAAAACTTTGAAGTGGTGTAAACTTAGTTGAAAGCAGTGAAAAAAATTTTAAGTGGTACAGTCGAACCTCTATCTATCGTACTCGCATGTATCGTTTTCCCGCATGTATCGTAATTTTTTAATGATCCCGACGTAATTCCTATTATAACCAATGATAACAATGTCCGCATGTGTCGATTTTCCAATTATCGTTTTTCCCGTATCTATCGTACAAATAAGAGTTCCCCGCCATCATCCTTGCCCGCCATTGTAAATTACAGTGGAACCTCGTTGCATCGTTCCCGTTTCTTTTGTTTTCCCGCATCCATCGATCGTTTTTCACGGTCCCGACAAATTGCCTATATAAACAATGTTAAATAAACCCACACGGATCGTTCATATATGCATAAATTTCCCGCCTCGACCGTTCAGACATTTTCACCAACTAAATTAAAAAGTTAACTTACATTTTACGTTTTCATATCACGCTCGTATACACTTCTCGAAACAAACAGGCGTAAAGAACTTAACATAACCGCACAAGGCACACATTTACCGTTGTCAAAAATACGGACGAACGTAATATTTTGACTTGTTTTGACTATAAATTTCACCGTATTGTTTCAAATATGTTAGGCAGTCCATCTTATTGTAAGAAACGTTTTACATTCTGCAGGTTGTGTGTGTAAACACAAACATTGCCGTATTTTCAGTAAACGAACAACAAACATGTTGCCACCAACAGAAAAACGTAATTTTTTATAGAGGAAATTTTTTTTTTATGTTGATATCCAAATTATTTTCAATAGATTTCGAACACGTATATTGTACAAATTCATTTTGTTCTATTGTAAATATGCGCTTTTACT
>PNEQ01123995.1:0-26721 GCA_003012365.1 Medauroidea extradentata | reverse complement strand
GCACATCGGCAGTTCTGTTTCAAGGTTATTGGCAGCGTGTCTTTGTTCATACGCGTTTCTCATTTGACTGCACCAATCAGAATAAGATTATTGTGACTCCGTACGTCTATAATTTGCCAAGGCAAGTGAGAGTGAAATCATCCAATCACAAACGATGTAGCAGAGCTGCAGGTGTGCACATGACGCATCGAAACAGAATGTTGCAAAAATCTTTTCGCCATAAAATCGTGGCTCTACCGAATAGTTTAAAAATCATGTCACTATAAAGTCATGGCGAATAGCTGTTCGCCATAATAATGTGAGATGTGCCGCTCTTGTCCGTGGCCTGGCGGCTCGATAGCTCTTGTATAGGTGGTCCAGAATAAAGTTAACACTTTTGAAACCTATTTTTTCTTTATGATAATTCGTAGTTTACTGCAACTCTTTATTATAAATAGAGGTACGTCAATTTCGCAAATACATTCCAGGTCAGGTTGAACGCCAAAAATATATACTTCATAATCACGTGCGTGA
Source organism: Medauroidea extradentata (assembly GCA_003012365.1). Lineage (NCBI taxonomy): Eukaryota > Metazoa > Arthropoda > Insecta > Phasmatodea > Phasmatidae > Medauroidea > Medauroidea extradentata. The sequence continues at coordinate 26,208 of PNEQ01123995.1, read as the reverse complement.
TTAGCTGGCGGCTGTCACGAAACGCATTTGACAACTGCAAGCCAGTAGTAAATAAGGAAACAATTCATAGAGCTATCGCTTGTAATGTTGTAAGCCAATGAATAATCGACTGTATTCAGAGCGTGTACAGGACTGAGCAGTCTAGGCTACTGCCAGATGAATCCGCGAAATTGACGTACCTCTACTTATAAAGAAAGCAGCCCAAGTGACAATTAAAGCGTATAGATAGTAACGTGTTCAAAAGTTAACGTCTGAACCCACAATAAATATTTTACCCCGAAATATTATTCCAGTCAGGATGGTCTTGAAAAGTGCCCAGTTTATCTCGAACCACATATATACAGCTCGACACAGAGCCGCTATTCATAAGCTAGGAGCGGTAGGTTACGTCTCCCTTCATTCCTCGTCTCTCTATTAGCCTGGCGCGTCTTTATGTCCCCAGTTCCTTCAACATATAAGACTGGGTCCAAGTCCCAGACATCTCCAGTAGGGCAAGATGCATGCGAGGGGAACCTCACACAGGCCTCAATCCCTGATATAACTAGCCAGTAATATTCCTAATGGAACAACTAGTACACCATCAGAATAGAATTTTGCCCCAGTTTGTTTCATTGCCTTACGCGCACATCTGCAATTCTGCTGCACGGTTATTGGCAACGTGTCTATGTAAAGAGTCGTATCTCATTTGACGGAGCCAATTACAATAACGTCCCTGCAACAACACACGTCTGTGATTTGTCGGTAGATTCCCGAGACTCGTGGCAGTTAAAATATCCAATCACTGACCACGAAGCAGGACTGCAGATGTGCACGTAAGGCACGGAAACAAAATGGGGCAAAATTTATTCTTTGAGCGAGAAACCAGGGTTTCTAACCATCAGTAGAGATGATGATTTACCGCTGGGAAACTTGGCTGTTTGCTGGGTTTCAACACGCGTTCAGCTTATCAAAAGATGACTGGCGTTTGCTTAAGCGTAGAGCGGTTGTCCTATTTGACTAAGTCAATAATAATCCTGCTATTGTAATATTTGATGCCTATTACTGGTCTGCAGACAGCAAAGTTTTGGGACGCGCATATCACCCAATCATTAGAGGCACAGTTATTTCGCGTATTAATTCTAGATCAGGCTGAGTGTCAATATTGTATACTTCACTACTCCTTCTGTGATTAGACGACACCTGTTTTAACACATCTTTGACGACTGCAAGCCAGTGGTAAATAAGGAAACAAGTCGCGGTGGTAACACGTGTTACGGTTACAAGCCAATGTATATTTGACTTTGGCCAGTGTGTGTATAGGTCTGAGAAGTCTAGGCTGTTGCCAGATTAATATGCGAAATACTCGGTGCCTCTACCAATCATACATGTCGCAAGAAATCATAGTGTTTTGAAGGGCATGTTGCCATAAACAATTTTCACGATATACCATCATTAGAGCCCCGGAAATATCGCGGATTCAACTGAGGAGAGGTTGGATTTCTAAGTCATGTATATGTTGGAAACTGTTTCGATTGGGTCATTGTTTATTAAACGTGACCTTGCGGACTCCGAACCAATGGCGGACATGCGTAAAAACGCTCACGGACTCCTGCACTACATCGTCAAATGTTCAAATGCTCACTCACTGAAGCAGCAGCCAATGAACAAATATAGCTGAGGACAGTGCACACAGGACTGTGGAGTCTAGCCTGCTGGGCGTTGAACCCGCGAAATATCCGGGCCTCTAACCATCATCTCTAACCATCAGTGCTCGGCGACCTCAGTAAAAAAAAAGTCAAATGGAAGCCTTATCAGTAGAGACAGGAAGAATTCTCTACTTCACTTACCTGTATAATATCCTCCAAGAGTATATGTTTACTACAGCAAACAACACTTCCTTATTGACTGCTCGTTGATACAGTGATGCCACATAACTGCGGCCAGCCTACATTTATTTACGCCTTTATTATAGGCAACTGTACCTCTCATTCGGGAGGACCCGGGTTCGATCCCCTGCTCCGGCACCTTTATTAGAAACCTCATTTTCGAGCCACTCAAATTGGCCCAAAAATTACTTTTCCAGACTGCCGTATTTTGGAAAAAAATAACAACCGGATTCGAAAACCACAACTATAAGAACAAGTGTTAGACTTTGTACTATGCTGCTCGCAAATAAAATAATGTGGTCACCGCTAAGTCCCATAGGAAACAGGATAACTGTGAAGCATAACACGCCAGCTGAGTAGCTTGGCTTGCGGTAGAGGCGATAATACATTACATACTTCGGTCAAAGACACTCTTACCGCTCCTGCTTCATGCACACAAACATAGCCTAACTTGGGAGGCCATGGCCAATTCCTCTCCCAGCTCCTGTCATGTCCCTACTGATGACGCTTTATTTTCTGACAGCTGACTAGACTCCGAGTGACTATAGGCTTGTTCGACGTTTTCCGCTGGCCGATATTGACGTGACTTGCCGCGGAGAATACTTACACGGTAGAGAGGCCAATCTCTGTAAAGACATAACACATCAAAATGACAACACATAAAACTTCGTGGCCAATTGGATCGCACATTATGCTCTGTTATGTAGGTATAGGGAAGTGAAGTTTAGTCTGCTACCAGATGATAACGCGAATTGTGCATGTCTATAACTATATACTGTGGTGTTGTCGCCGGGCCAATAACAAAGAAGCAACTAAATGCAGACCTAGAGCGAGCAGCCAATGGGCAGCTGTTGTCTACTTCAGTAAACATATGGCGGCTATTATAGAGGTCAGCGAACCCGCGAATTCTTCCTATCTCTAGACATCAGCGCGTGCAAATATCGTGTCAATGACGACAGACTGTAACTCACTGCTCCCACACAGTCCGTGTTGTTATTGCCTCCGTGTGCCGCGTTACGTGATAGTGGACATGTTGCAGTTCACGTTATGTCATTTCACGTTTGCTTTGGTTGAAAACGTTGCAGTTTATATTCATTTCGATATGTGACAATTTTACTGCATATATTTAAATGTTCAAAATAATAGTAAACCGTAAGATTATTGTATATTTAGTTTTTTAAGCCATATACATTTATTCAATGTGTATTATCACAATTTCCTCTTCGGCAAAACTTAGGATACATTCTTGGTGAACTGCTTGACATAAACAATAATGGGTTGTTTCATTAATTTGTCGTGCAGAATCATTGCAAGAGAATTATAGGTAACTTTCGAGAATTCGCTTGCAATGATTCTGCATGACAAATTACTTAACGATTCCATTATTATTGATGTCAAGCAGTTTACCAAAATTGTATCCTATGTTTTGTCGAAAATAAAATTGTGATATAATATAATAATACACCTCGAATAAATGTTACGGCTGGAAAACTGAAAAGGCAATAAAATTGTCTAACACTCACTTAAAGTTAATTGGACCAGGCACAAGAACTGTGCTGTAGCGTGGTGGGAAAAGTGTTCCATGTAATTATGTAACGTGTTTTCCCATTAGTTTATCTACGAAAAGAAGACACACTTCAATTTACGTCTCTATCGTTTTAAAATACCGTAGTGTTTGTTAAAACATGATTGCCAGCTCCTCAGAATTAGTAAAAATGACTTTTTGACATAGCTGTAGTTGGAAAAATACAAGTCGTAATCGTTATGATAGACACCGGTTTTCATATTAACACATTCTTTCTAGAAATAAAATAACAGGGTAACAGTTTAAAGATGCGTTGAAGGACACTTTGTACGAGAACACTGTGCGCTAGTTTAGTATCTGCGCTTAGAGGCGAAGCGGCGTGTGACCCACGTGTTGGAGTCGACTTATCGCCTTCCCCGTTTCCGTGCCTCAAACAAAAAAAAAGAGCTACGGTCGAAATTACTCTTAAAAACATCGATTTTTACGGTTTAGTGTTTCTTGTTTGCAACTGGAGGTTATAAATATGGCGTTGAGCCACACCAGTCAAAAAATACCTTCGTAAGTCTGCAAAGTAAATGACTAGGGACGTGGAAAATTCGTGTTATTGTTTGTTCACAGACTAGACTTAGCAGTCCTATATATTACAGGATTACAGAATGATATTACCACAGAATATTTTAGGAATACAGAAGTGAAATAGCAGATAGGACAGCGTGAAATAGCAGATAGGACAGCGAACTCAGTCACACACGCCAGCAAAATGGCTTCCCTGGCCAGCAAAGTGGCGGATAAGCCTACGGCCAATAAGCGTACGGCAGCTGCTCTGCTAGCTGGTAGCCAGGCCAATAGGAAATCTGCCGTAACATGCAGAAACCAACCATACATGGGGGCTTGTAATAACTAGGGTCACGATTTTGTCGCGAAAATATTTTTGCCCCACTTTGTTTCAGTGACTCACGTGCACATCGGCAGTTCTGTTTCAAGGTTATTGGCAGCGTGTCTTTGTTCAGACACGTTTCTCAGTTTACTGCACCAATCAGAATAAAATTATTGTGAGTCTGTACGTCTATAATTTGCCAAGGCAAGTGAGAGTAAAATCATCCAACCACAGACGATGTGGCAGAGCTGCAGGTGTGCACATGACGCATCGAAACCAAATGTTCCAAAAATCTTTTCGCCATAAAATCGCGGCTCTAGTAATAACAAACTCGGGCAGCCAATAAGAGGCGAAGTTCGCCAGTATCAAATAAGCTGCCACGTCATTTCACGTCTGTATTATTATCTAGTCTGTGATATGACACTGGCCGTAGTTTCTATGTTATGTCCGCTACGTGTGTGACCGGTTTACAACAGGTTGGTCCCTTAAATATGCTACTTATAATGTTAAGATACATTTTATTCGGCAGACAACGGTATTGTTTGCGTGTGGGTAGAGACATGCAAAATTCGCGTTATCATTTGGTAGCAGACTAAACTTCACTTCCCTATACATAACAGAGCATAATCTGCGATTTAATTAGCCACGAACTTTTATGTGTCGGCATTGACGTGTGTTACGTGTTAACATAGATTGGCATCTCTGCCGTGTAAGTATTCTCCGCGGCAAGTCACGTCAATATCGGACAGCGGGAGACGTCGAACCAGCCTATAGTCACTAGGAGTCTAGTCAGCTGTCAGAAAATAACGCGAATTTTGGATGTCTCTACCAATTGGGGAAGTTGGACGAGTATATAACCATTTGGAGACCAGCCAAGGGGTAAGACATAACACGAGTTTTGTATGTCTCTATAAATTACTAAAGTAGTTGACAAATACTGTATTCCTATTGGCTACACCCGGTTGAGGAAAATGCAGGAGTTGAGAGTTGCCCATTTTCATTCCGTGGCCGCGTTACTTCAGCGATCTGCTATTGTAGAGTAAAATGGGAAGGTCTTGCGTTCCTACGTCTGTCATCCGTGTTCGTTCTCGTGCCGTTGTAGGACGGACTTAAGTGAAGTGTGTTTACAAAGCAGGGTTGCAACAACTTGTAATGCCAAGTTCAGGGGGACCACATATCTTGAAAACCTGTAATTATCTTGGAAATATCAGTGAAAATTTCAAGGGAATTTTTGGTCCACCTGGAAAATATTGTGGGATCTTCTTGCGTGGCTAATTTGGAGCTTCCAAAAAAGGCACAAAATTAAAAAAAAAGGGAATTTTGAGAACATTATTGCATTGTTTGTTCAAAAAGTTACCCTCATAGTAACACGTCATTACACATTATTATTAGGTAAATTGTTATTTGCACTTAATTTTTTGTCAACTTCACTGATTGTATAGCATAAAAACGTTAGAAAGGGCTTGAAATATTTCCCTTTGTTGGAACATACGTTAAATAAATTGTCGAAAAGTAGTTTCCATGCTTGTGGAAAGTCAGGAAAATTTTTGTTTTTCTGTCGGGTAAATCTGGGAATTTTCTTCGTTCAATGTGTGGCCACCCTGTAAGCTATGCTATGGTATGTGAAGCTGGCGGAGAACTAGCAATGAGAAGGATGGTCTGGCAGTGTGTGATACATAACGGACGATAAGTGCGTGCATAGCATCGTAACACTGTCTAGTACTTCACGTAGCCTACCAACTACAAGGCATTGTCTCCGAGAAGATCACATTCTTTAGTCTACGCTCCTCGTAACACTGTTAAATCGGGAAAGAAGAACATATTCAATAATTAGTTGGTTGGAGGGGGTGGTTGATTGTAATATCAACTGTATGAAGCAGCTTTTTGAAACAATGAACAGGAGGCGATTAAACGAAAATCTTATTGTTTTGATAAATTGTATATATGATTTGTTTTGTAGACATACATTGTTTCTTATTTTTGGCGTAAATGAAATTATTTAGCTTTCATAGTTTTTGTGTAATGGCAAGTCAAAGTACGAACTTGCATAAAACCAGTGGCGACTCGTGGGTTGTTGCTAGGAGGGGCTGCAGATAGTCGGAACTGTACACTCTTGATGAACGCGCCGTAGACCAACGAGCATGAAATATTAGCCGACTACTAGATGTGTTGTGACCACTCAGTAGTAAGGGGCACGGCACCTGCACATCAACGTGTCAGTGGCTGTAGAGTCAACCAGCTGTACAGCTCTTGGCAACTGCAGCCGTACCTGGCAACAAGCCACGAGCCGCCACTGCATAAAACAATTTTATACAAGAAAGTAAAACCAACTGATGTATAGGAATTAAATAATTCACGCTGTCGAACTGTGACGCGGGCTACATCAAGATATGAATAAAATTGCATTGATTTTTTTTTTTGCGAATTTGAAATAAAAATTACCAGTTTTCTGAAGTGGCCGTTAACATTTTATTGGTGGAAAATATGTACCTATCAATGTTCATTGTTGACCTCTTAATTTCTTATCAATTCATTCTGTGACGTAACTGTGAAAAAATTGAGTTTTTAGCTACGTTCCAGAGTTTGAAAATCGCCAGCGTGTTTGATGTTTTAGAAGTATTTTATAATCTCTGGTTTGAATATTGTTTTTTTTTCCTTGGGTATAGTCTACGCCACGAACGAATGCCCTTTGTGACAGCTGGTAAATGACATTTCAGAAACTACAGAATATAGCCTATATATATATATATATATATTTTTTTTTTTTTGCGAACCAATGATCTGACTGAATGAGCGAATGTCCGTGTCTCAGTCTAAGAGTGTGCTCTCTCGTGCGTTCGCTCTCGTAAATTTGTCATTACTATGTCAATTGTTCACCGAGAGTATGAAAGAGCGAGAGAACGAGGTTATATACTCGCTCGTGTTCTCTGGCGTACGCCATCTTGATTGCAACTATCGGTTGAGGTTACTGAAGAAACGTATTGGAACAAAATTGCAAATGTTTCAGTATTTATACATAAATAATAATTTCCTAAGAACAATTACTTAATGGCAAGGTACTGTGCAAACATTTTCTGCCTTATTGCACGTTTAAAATTTTAGCATCGAATATTAACAGCTATTCAGTCATTTAAAATCGACGCCGGTAAGTTAAATATTTCTATGAATTGTCCACAAATGAATGTAATGTTTATAACTTGTGTTAATAAAATGTACGCAGTTGCATCTTTTGTTTACAAACACCAGATTGCATTGTTTCGTGGTAATGCAAAATGTACTCTCTTCAGAGAGTAGGCTATTCTTTAAATTGAGACACTGCCTGAGTTACGGGCCTCGCCTACCACCCGCGTGGTCGTAAATACGTATTTGTATTTGTTTTTTAACGAAACTATTCCACATAGCCCATTGTGTCAATGTACTAAAAGAAAATACACTTCAAACGATGATGGAACGTTAGTTTCAAAGCATCACGTCGATAAGGGTAAAAAAAAAATTTGGAACCCCTCAAAATGGCTAAAGATAACTTTTCAACCTGTTATATCTGGAAAACTACTCATGGGATTCGTGTGAAATAACTAAAATAATGCAGTGGTTACTTAACAAAAATTCGTGTTTTCTATTAGGAGCAAGCTGGAGTTCCACGTTAATATTTGGACGTTATCTTACTCGACACTTCCTATAATAAAACTGTAACTGAGTACAGACCCATTTCACAGTGCCAGCGAGCAGCTAATAAACAGCTACTGTATACACGATTTCAAATCTCCCGATTATCCAGGTTAATTGGTGCTGTGCCACGCACGGATAATCGGTAAACACGGATAACCCGAAAATTACACATCTGATAATATAAAAATTTAAAAAAAAAATAATAATTTATATATCATTATCTCAAATACCATAACAAGTAATGGTTTTACCTATGAATAACGTATTTCACAACCTTTTCACCAAAATAAATAAAATTATGTCTGGGGTGCACGGTATAAAGTAAGAAAAAATTATGACGGAATTTTGTTAATCCACTCTTGCGGGCCCCCGTTAATCCATTCTTGCGCGCAAGAGTTGACACTCTTACGTTCCAAAAAGATTTTTTTACAAAAATCTTTGGTTTTTACAGTGTTCAACATACAGAAAGCCGCACGGATAATCAAAAAACCGGTTAATCAGTGCACGGATAATCGGGAGTTAACTATATTCTTGGAAGCTAGCCTACATGTCAGCGAACCCGGGAATTTCTCCTGTCTCTGGTCATCACTAGAAGCCGGTCAACATCGCCCTTGTCACCGCGCCTCACTCACACGATCACACGGCCTGTACGTCGTCCGCACAAGAACTAACCTCTGTGTATTCCTACCTACTGATTCACAACACCACACATGTAGTCGTGTGCATAGTGATGCTGACATAAGAAATGGTCATATTTCATTTCTTGTGCGTACGCAAAGGACAGTAATCATAGCAAAAGGTTTTGTGAATGACCGACATGTTGGTTTACCGACAAAAAACTCGACAAGAATGAAACCAAGCTGGAATAATATTAATGTTAGAAAATATGTTTCTATGTTGTAAATAATGTTTTACACTGTGCAGCTCATTGGCATTTTGTTTCTATGTTTCCTGTTATTGGCAAATACGATTCCAAATCAAATATGTTTCAGTGGCCTGCCTTCGGTTGTCTTCTATACAGCAACGAATGTTTCAGATTCGTCGAAAAAATGCCATTGGCATATGACTACAGTAAGAATCCTATTGTGAATTATTTTTGCACAAGGCGTTCGGTCGTGCACAGTTGTTAACACTTTTTGTTATATGATATGTTCTTTGCTTATGTTTTTTAAATTGCAACCAAAATTTAAGAATGCGTGGTAGATAAATAAACGCTGAAAACATCATTTGATTTCTACGCTTTTTTCGAAGCCAATATGGATAAAATCCTCAATGACAATCCTAGATAATGGTATTTACCAACTTTATGAGTAAATGTTTATCAGTATTATTAATTTGTTACGCGTGATCTCTTGCGCCGCAGTTAAATGCACGAGGTTCCGGCGTCAGAGATTGTGCCTCAGAAGTTCGTAAAACTGGAAACAATTTTGTTTAAAACGTTGGCTAAGACTATTGTCTAGGATTGCAATTGTTTAATTTTCTTAAATTGGCTTCAAGAAACCTACAGTTATTGATTAATGCTTTTAGCGTTGAATTATGGTATGGCCAGCTAACAATAGCAAACATTGGCAACAGAACTGTCAGATAAGATACCTCGGAGATACATTGTGAACAGCTAGGTAGAGGTGCGTGTGCCAGGGCACTTAGAAGAGAAGAGTGGGGGAAAAGCTGTGGGGTCATGTGTGACGGAAGTGAGAGGGACTGGACCCTCCCTGGCACACCTTGGTGACGTGGCCTGCCCTCCGCCCTCCCCCCACCCCTATCACATCGCTCACACACCATCTTACCATGTGTAGCCCACCTGCTCGCATCAGTCATCTGGGCAGCGGTGTGTTTTTCTCATGTTGTGCCTACCAGTGGCGCATTTAGAAACACATTTGGGGGGGGGGGAGGGAAGGAGCTTATGTGATTTTATGAATTGAAAAAAAAATACTAGCCATCTCGAAAGTGTGGTTGTTTACTGTTAAAGAACATTAAATATAACACACATACAAGTAGGACACATTAAATCTACTTGTATCATCATTAGAGGTACGTCAATTTCGCTGATTCATCTGGCAGCAGCCTAGACTTGTCAGTCCTATACACACACTGACCACAATCGATTATCTATTGGCTTATAACTGGACAAGCAGGTAGCGAGCGATAGAACTTCGCATAATTTCCTTATTTACTACTGGCTTGCAGTAGTCAAACGCGTTTCGTAACAGCCGCCAGCAAGTCACAGACATGACAATGAAGTATACATAATCGGCGTTCAACCTGACCTGGAATGTATCTGCGAAATTTACGTACGTCTAATCATCATATATTAGAACTACAGTTTTCTTGACGCGACTAGACATAGTTTTTGGCTACATTATGTACGATTTGGGGGGGGGGGGGGCTTTAGCCTGGTAACCCCTCTCCACTTAACCCCCCCCACCCTGGTGCTTACTATAGGTACTTCGCGATTAAGTGTCCACTTTGTCTACAGTGAGGTTGTTCTACTATCGTGAAGCGGGGTGACTATGTGCCACTCAAAATCTTTTAATTGTAGATTATATTTGAGAAAAAAAAATAAGTAACTCAAAGTACTATATAACTAAACCATCTATTTAAAATGTACTATCTACTAAACAACTACAAAATAAACAGTGTAAGTTGCACAAAATCACCCGCAGCTGGCACAAAGTAACCCCATTTGACGGTACAGGTTAGGAACGAAAACGAATTTCTCATGGACGAGATTGGCAAGGGAAAAGTTCTGCTGCCAATTGCGCTGTGTGCAGATTGAAATAATAATACATTCAGTAAAATATGTTGGCTACTACTTTTTGGTACTGCCGACGGCCATACCACGACGAGCCGCATGTCGGCATCTCGGAGCATTGTAAACCCGTCTTTATTGAGACTTTAGACGTTAACTGTTCAATACGGTTCAATCTGTTCATTTGGTACTTACGTGGCTTTCTTTGTACGAGAAAATTGCAGGAAAGTAAAAATAAACTGGAAGAAAAGCCGTAACTAGTGATTCAAACGTACTTGCTTTGTTGTAAAAAATAATTAGTAAATCTGCTACGGCGGTCTAAAACAGCAATTTTTTTTTGCCGTTTTGAGTTACCCGAAAATCATGATTTTTCTGTATGAATATGCCGAATTTTTAATACTCTAGCGACATACCTTGAAGTGTGTGTTCGTTTCGTAGATATACAAATGTAATGCGCGTTGAATAGTTTCGTATATTATAATATTCGTAAACAGCTGCAAGTTATTTTAAACTCAGGCAGGGAGGCCCCTTAAGTGCTTACTTGACGGTAGACAGCGTATAGGATAAACCTGCCCCACTTCGTGATACTAAGATTTCCAACTTCAGTAACATAAATATGTTAAACGCTTTAATTGTGATCTTTTATTTGATACGTTGGTCAATTAAGGCTTTGTTACCTAGTTTTGCAGTGATTTCGAAAAAAAATATTTTTTTTATTTCTACCTAACGCTCATATCAAAATTTCGCTCCTCGATTTTTTATATGTTAGGAATTTGTAGCTGAATTTTTTTGTAGAAATGTACTGAACGGTTTTTTTAGATTTCATCACCCAAAGTACTACGTTTTTGTCGTAAATATAAGCAAAAATGAAGTAATATATATATATATATATATATATTTTTTTTTTTTTTTGCTGACGAATGGTACATTATTTTGAAAAACGCATTCATAGTATTGTGCATCGTGTGACTCAGGGGCGTCATTTCAGGTTTTTCTAGGGGGGGGGGGGGGAAGATTTTGTTTTCCGGCGACAGTGACGTATCTTCTTTATTAATTAAGCATGTATTAATTAGATACTTTAATTATAAAACTTGAGTTTTATGTGCTTAATTTAGTATTATTTAAATTAAAAAATACAAGAAATGTATTTTTACACATAAAATTCTAAATTCACGGGGGGGGGGGGGGACATTTGTCCCCACCCCCATGTTGCCTCAAATGACGCTCCTGGACTGTGACTGCACATTGACGCAAATTTTTTCAAAGCTTTTGGCTAAAAATATTTTTGTGTTATTGTCACTAGTTTAAAAAAAATCTAAGGAACAAGCTCTTAATGCCGAAACTACACTTCTGCTCTCTGTTGGTAACCTAGTGAACTACGTGTACATAGGCTTCCCAATATTGTGAGGCTCGCAAGGTGGTTTTATATTAAGGTATACCACGATATATGGTCAGTTGACCCTATAAGCGCATGCGGCGAAGAGTTGCCTTGCACGCAACTGCATTACTTCACACACATGTGGTGTTAGCTTTCACAACTTCCCCTGGCTGGCCAGCTCGTATTATGCGCCGTGTGAAAACAGGATGCGACGATACAGTGAATGGCCGCGTAGACTTGTTTGTGTCTTACGAAACTAGGCGCGCATTACCGCAGCTTGCATCCACACTCCTCTCCACACCTTCCGCAAGTATGCTTATTTTCATAGTGAGTGAGTGAGGCCGGTCAGCCCTCAACATCGAGGTCGTAGCGCTGTTGAGGGGTGACATGAGGTGAGTATGGAGCAGCGTCGGAATGAAGGGGTGGAGGAAACGGGAGATCCCCGAGAAAACTCGCCGACCAACGGAATCGTCCGGCACGATTCCCACGTGTGAAAATCCGGGGACCGACCCCTGCCGGGAATCGAACCTGTGTCATCTTGGTGGGAGGCGAATGGTCTGATTATTCGGCCACCGCGGCCCCTCATTCTTAGAGATAGCTGACAATCGTGAGAATATTTACGTGCCGCCGTATTTTTCAAAACAGTGTAGCGACCGGCGGATTGTATTGTTGTAGAATGGCTATGTAGTTGTTTAAAGACGTAACACAAATATCCAGTAGCTGTGCACCAGAGTTCATTGGTCCAGTCAGACGAGGACACGACAATAACAAAAGAAGAACGTCAGATAGGATACATGTTATATGTAGAGACGATTGTCGATTGTACATGGCGAAAATGTCTGGAGCCAACATACCCTAGAAAATACTGTAGTTAAACTGCAACATATGATTGGGCGACGCACGTCTGTCACAATGTAGCTGTCTGCAGACCAATAATAGGCATTATATACAGGTCATTCGGGATAAAACGAGCACTTTAATATTTAACCTTTGAAAAATATCACTAGCCGTTACTGCATATAATTCAAGTCAACATTAACTATGGTTGGCATACTGCTTGTATGGTTGGCAGCGAAATTACGCAAATAGTCCCTTGTGTCTTTCCATTTAATTTCAACAATAGAGAAACAAAATCAACCGAACTCGACAAAATTGTATTTCATGTAATTAATAAACCATTTTTTTTTTAGCAAACCACATCGATTCATACTGACTATACAACGCGCAATAATTAAGTGAAGTGTCCAGAGATATTAGACATGATGTCCCGTCGTTAGCCGTTACGCGCGGGAGGATACGAATTATCTGAAAATAGAACTTTAGCAGGAGTGCTCAATTTATCCCGAACCACCTATACTTCAATGGCAGGATTCTTATTGGCTCAGTCAAATAGGGCAACAGCTCTACGTACAAGCGGTAGCTAGTAATATTCTGGTAAGGTGAACATACGTTGAAACCCAGTAAACAGTCAAGTGTTCCTGCGGTAATTCGTCATATCTAGGCATATTGTAGCCTATCAAGCAGTCAACTTATCTCGTGATGAACAAGTTTCCCTACTCGTTTATTGCACTGCTTTCTGTTCGAGAAAGACAAGTGGTAAGCAAACACAGGCTGAGCGTGAATTCGACCGGCAAATTCCTAACAGATTCTTCCTAGAGCCGTTGTTTTTTGGTGAAAAGAATTTTGCCTTAATTTGTCTCAATGCCTTATGTGTAGGGATGGGTAGTTTTCCCGAAAAGATTTTTGCCCCACTTTGTTTCAGTGATTTTTTTACCTGCACATCTGGTTATTGGCAGAGTGTTTTTGTGCAGAGTTGTTATTCATTTGACTGTGCCAATCAGTACACTGATAACAGCGACACAACACGTCTGTGATTTGCGGGCTTAACCTCCAGACGTTGTATGTTACGGCATCCAATCACTGACCACAAAGCAGAGGCGCAGGTGCGCACGTAAGGCACTGAAACAAAGTGCTGCAAAAATATTTTCGCGAAAACTACCGGGCCATAGTGATTTGCGCTTCTGCTTAGTCAAATAGGGAACAGCTCCAACAAGTACGTTGAAACCCAGCGAACAGTGAAGTTTTCCCGCGATAAACCATCATCTCTAGGTATATTGTAGTACAGTATGTGGAGGTAGGAGGACGAGCAGACATGGGCGTGTAGTGCAGGTGGGCGGAGCACCGGCGCGTGGCGGCACCTAACAGTTCCTGCTTGTCTTCTGCAGGAAGTGAGTTGCTCTGCTGCCTCTAGCGTCCCCGGGGCAGGTAGTTGTCTCCAAGCCCTCCTTCCTTCCTTCCGTCTTCCTCGTCGCTCTTCCATACCACCTACCATGACACTTTCAACCCTGCCTGCCGACACCTAGGGCTATGCACATTACTCCGCGATATATCACACACGAAAACATTTCCTTCAGTCGACCATGTGTATGTTTGTACGCGGCCAAACAAACGGGCAACAGTTAAATCAACTGAATATTACAATGGCCCAGTTCAAAATGAAAACAACTCAAAATTCCCAGTTGAGAGTAAAATTCATATAGAAAGATTTCCAGTTCACCGAAAAATCTGTTAATTAACGTATTTGGTTGGTGTTAGTTTGAAGCAAACGTACAGAGGCAACTATTTAAGGTGTTTAAAATGTTCATAATCCGCCTTTGTTGAAATTATCACACTTTAAAATAAAATAAATACAATTTTTAGCTCTTTACTGGCAATCGGAATAAAGTTCCATGTTTATTAAAGCAAGTGAAATTACATGTTGGTTTTCTTTTCAACTTAGTAGAGCGCACTTCTGTCTGGTGAGCAAAACTGTAGCTTTTTTAGTTGTTTTCCTTTTGAACTGGGCCATCTATTGTTGCCGGACAAGTATAGTTAACTTAACAAGTAGGTTTAGTCCAGAAGACCATATTTGATGCGTTTTATGTATGGATCAGTCATTGGAGAAATTCCACATGCCACTTTCAAGAAAGGGATCTTAAATAATATTAAATTAAAAATGTATATTTTGATAAACCTTCTAAATAAGATAATGTTATTTAAAAAATGGCGTACGTGTGACATCTGTGATCGACATTTCAGTTTCGCGCACTGAAGAGTAAATATCAAACCCATATCGTGAAAAATGTGACAGGGGGTGTGTTGAGGCAGTTTGAGTGAAGGCATGCTTTGGAGCACGACAGGGCAAGCACGGCAACGGCTCAACCTCCCTTACCCCCAAGGCAAGGCTCGCCTATGGACAATGGCTTAGGAATGAGAAGGGAGGCGAACAATGACCCTGTGGACCCAGTGTCCTCAGGGCCATTGTCCATAGGCGAGCCTTGCCTTGGTGGTAAGGGGGGTTGAGCCGGTGCCGTGCTTGCCCTGTCGTGCTCCAAAGCATGCCTTCACTCAAACAGCCTCAACAGGGTGTTTTTCAAATAACTGATTCATATTTTTTTCAGGCAAAAATCATATCTATGTATCAAATACGTGCTTCGCCATATACGAACGTGCGAGTGGTTGGCTATACCAAACCCTTTTCTCTGTGCAGACTAGAATTCACAGGCTTACACCACCCAAACGTATAGTGTGTGTCATGTAAGTATTCCGTATTTTGACACTTCACTTCTGAAAAGTGTGCCTGTACACATGCTTGCGGAGACCGTGCTGTTCCAGGAAGCCAGGTAGGTTGAAAGTTGTTAACAATGGGACTGTCAGAATCATTTCTCTGAAGAGAAATATCAAAATACGGTAGAGTTACATGAGACAGGCTATACTTCGTGACGTTATTACATATGGGTTTTTGTATTCTTGTGTGCCTGGATCACAGGATAGTTACAGACACTGAGAAATCGCGCATATATTTAAAGTCAACATAGCCGTCAATTATTACGTAATGCTGTTTGTTGTAGGTGTGGACAGTTTTGAAACAAATCACACTCATCAGAGACCTGAAAAATTCGCGATTTCATTTGGGCACGAACTATAATTCCAACAACTGTAACTTTGCGTCACTTTCGCAATTGGCCTTGAACTTATTTGACACCTGGACGTCTCTGAGCCAATAATGTAAATGTAACTAATACATACATATATCACTTGAACAGCTAACCACTAATAAGCATCTGATGTTTGCTTCAGTTCTTACATACTCTTGCAGACTAGCCTACAGGGCAGTGAACCCGCGTATTTTTCCCGTCTATTCATTCCGTGCTACAGCTGTACAGTTATAACTAGGGCGTGTTGTATACAGAAACAGCGCTTCAAATAAACGATAACTAATATCGATACAAATAATTCAGTCTTAACACACAGCTTTTTGCAGCCTAGCAAACTGTAAACTGGTTGGGAAAGGCCTTCAGTGAATGAGTTGAGTGAAAGATTTTGGTCAGCGCTTAAGGGCTTGTTCCCGAGTTTTTTCAGACTTGTGCCAATAACTCAAATATTTTTTAACCAAAAGTTTTGAAAAAATTTGAGTCAATGTGCAATCACACGATGCACAATACTGTGGACGCGTTTTTTTTTAAGTAATGTACCATTCACCATCAAAAAAAAAAAATAATTTCCTTCATTTTGGCTTACTTTCACGACGAAAAACGTGGTACTTTCGGTAATGAAATCTACAAAACCGTTCAGTATAATTGTACAAAAAAAATTCAGCTACAAATTATAACATATAAGTGTCAAATCTGTGCAGCGAAATTTTGATGAGTATTAGGTAGCAATAAAAAATATTTTCGAAATCACTGCAAAACTCCGTAACAAGGCCTTAACATCGACGTCTTCGGCGCTGGTGAGGGGTGACATGAGGTGAGTATGGAGTAGCACCGGAATGAAGAGGTGGGAGAAACGGGAGATCGCCGAGAAAACCCGCCGACCAACGGCATCGTCCGGCACGATTCCCACGTGCGAAAACCCAGGGACCGACCTAACCGGGAGTCTAACCTGGATCTCCTTGATGAGAGGCGAGTGGGTTGACCATTCGGCCACCGCGGCCCCTGAAAAGTTACTGAGGCGCATCACAGAAACTATCCGCCAACTATATAGATCATATGAGCTCACGGTAACTGTGGGGCGAAATGAAAAACCTGCAAATTTTGCGTTAGTATCTGACTGCGAGGTAAGGTGTATTTTGTGACGTCTATAAATTCATGAGCTGGCTATCTGTAGTGGCGGGCACGAGTGTCACGCCACTTCTAATAGGCCACCCTCGGATTTGTACAGTCGTCGCGAAATACAGCTTACCTTGCAATTTACCCATGTCACGCGACTGCTGACAACAGACTAAGACTCCAAGTTGCTGTATGTCATCTGAGGGCTGTTGTTCGCTGGCGCCTGAAGGACTATTTATCAACCAATGATATAACAGCAACTGCAAAATGCCGAATATCCTGAAATATGGGCGCACGAAGATATGAAGGCCGTTAGCCTATGTCACGTGTGTTGTGTGATGTGAGAGGAATTTAAGGCCATTCTCTTTCATTTATTTCAAACAATTGCAAATAACTGGAATATTTTTTAACCAAATGCTTTGAAAAATTTGAGGCTATGTACAGTTATACGATACACAATTTTTGCCAGAGCGTTTTATAAAGTAATGTACCTTTTGCTAGTAAAGAATTATTTTGCTTCAGTTTTGGCTTAATTTGACAACAAAATATGTGATATTTCAGGGATAAAATTCTAAAAATCCATTTGGTGTACTGCAAGAGAAAAATTCATATACAAATGATGATATATGTGTTAAAACTGTAAGAATGAATTTTTGATGTATTTATTATTTTGCGTAAAAAAGTATCTTCGAAACCACTGCAAAACTAAATAGCAGGGCCTTAACACCGAGGTCTTAAGAGCCGATGAAGTGAGGTGAAGGGACAACACAACGTCCATGCCCGCTCCGGGATTCGAACCCAGGACCTCTCGCACCGTAGACCTGCGCCTAACAGACAACGATAAGGAGTATATATATATATATATATATATATATATATATATATATATATATATATATAAACGTCGTGGTTAGACCTATCTAACGTGAAACTGCATTGTTTCTACCTGTAATTAAGGAGCTTGTATATTCGCTATAAGATTTTTGCAACGTCGTCTTTCAATGGCTTACAGGCTCACTGAAGCCTCAGCTTCATGTTCAGTTATTAAGAAGACGTATGTGGAACTCAAATAGATAGCGCACTAAACTTTGCCTTTGCTACAAACTTTCCACCAATAAAATTGTATCGACAGTGCTTAAGGGCGCCGCATACCTGCGCGTGAGAGGCTCAGAAACGACGAAGATATAAGGGCGATCTTGAAGCGCGCATAAAATGCCGCGTCGCCTCAACGAGCCTAGCGCTGAACTAGCATGCAAGGTTCCCACCGAACCGTTTCTACTATGGAACACTAAGCGGTGACCATATAATTTTATTTATGGGCAGAATAGTTAAAAGTGTAACGTTTATTTCTATAGCTGTGTTTTTCGAATCCGTTTGTTAATTTTTCAGATACGGCAGTCTGAAAATTACTTTTTTGGCGTTTTGAGAGTCCCGAAAATAACGTTTCTAATAAACGTGCAAAATTTTAAAACTATAGCGACATAGTTTGACGTGTGTGTTCTTTTCTTAAATATACAGATATAATGTGCGTTAAATAGTATCGTCAAAACGAGAACAGTAACTCGCTGCAATGCATTTGAAGTGCAGGTAAGTGCAGGCAGGCAGGCCCCTTAAGGTCATGATCTCCCGTTTATTTCAAAAAATTGCAAATAACTCAAATATTTATTAACCAAATGCTATCAAAAAAATTTGAGACAGTGCACAGTCATACGATACACAATTTTGCCAGACAGTTTTTTAAAATTATGTACCGTTTGCGAGAAAAAAAATTATTTTTCTTCATTTTGGCATATTTTCACAACAAAATGTGTACTATTTCGGGGGCAAAAATCTAAAAATCAGTTTGGTGTATAGCAACAGAAAAATTCATTTAAAAACGTTGATATATAAGTGTTAAAACTGCCAAAGGAATTTTTGATATATGTATTAATTTGCGTTAAAAAAAATATTTTCGAAACCACTGCCAAACTAGGGATCGAGGCCTTAAAGTACCATTGTAACAATGGGTATGCGTGAATGTTGCACGCTAGTTGAGCGCTTGGTTCGTTGTGACGATGTGGCATTTGATGCGCGCTTCAAGGTCGCCCTTATAGCCCCGTCACTAGTGAGCATCTAACGCGCGTGTATATAGGCGGCGCACTTAACATGTCCAGACTCAGTGTCCAGCACAAAGCCCTTCTAGACGTCGATGTTGTGTGCCGCTTCCTCGTCAAAGCAAATTAGGAAGTTCTTATTTATTTGTCCTTCCTCCCCACCCCTCCCCCTCCTAACATTGTGCCTAGAGCGTGGCTGGTCGGAGACGTCCTCATACTGTCACTCTCCCTCCCCTCTCCTAGCTGTCCTCATCGCCCCGGAAGTGACGTATTAAGAACACTTGAATCGTTCCGCTTCGTTGTCCAGTGCACACCGTACATCACTTGCGTCCTCAACATTCACCACATTTCCTCGTCCTATATTCTCTTCAATGGTTAAGACCATGCTCTCTTGTTACTACCTTTCTTAGCTATGTTAATTTTTTTTACGCCGAAACGAGAGCAGATATCAAAAATCTGTCTGGTAGTTTTGCTTATAATCGTCTTCTTAATTTCGGCAAATTTTTTTTAACGCAGTTAATACTATGGATTTTGCTAATTATGTAATCAACGAAAGTCTAGTTAATTGACTTCTTTGTCGAAACCGTGTAATTTTGAATTGAAAAGAAATATTATCACGGAAAAAAATTGTAAACAAAACTGCCAAATAGGTTTTTGATATTTGCTCTCGTTTGAACTTTATAAAAAAAAACATTGCAAAAAAAACAGCAGAAACAAGAGACTATGACCTGACGGGTAATGATTCACCGCCATATTTAATTAACAGTGTTTTCCCGCCACAAACATTCCTGAAGACTTATCTACGTTTTTGACATTTCATGCTCTAAATATTAGTCTATGATACCTTTTTACATTGTTAGATAGTAAATTACTCCCACATGATAAGACACTTGCTGACAAATAAGAATGATGGTGTTCTTACTTAGCCTCCATGAAATGTCAGATAATATGGAAGTGAGCAAACGCCGTAAAAAAAAAAGTGTAGTAGACTAACATTCAGAGCATGAAATGTCAAAAATGTTAGTATGCAGCGGTAATATACTTGCCGTGCAACATTACCTTTAATCTAAACGTATCTGTTCGAATGTTATTATTTTTATAAGACAATTATTGTGAAATGTTCACTGCCGCAATACTAATATATCCTGATGTACTTGGGCTGACTGGTTGGTAGCTGTACTACCAGCTAACATAATTGTCACCAAATCGTGCACGTGTATTGCATGTTACACTTCGTTCATTATTATTATTATTTGGTCTGCATACTGTACTTTCGAATTCCTACTAGTCTTTCATACAGCTCAATAAGAAAACCAAATGGCGTCGCGGTAAACGAAGACTCAAAACAAGCAGGGACCAACTGGGAAATAATACGCGAAAGAGAAAACTCAGAAAGAAAATCATGTTAAAACTTACACGATATTTGAAGTCTGAGAAAGAATACAAAAATGATATGGACATAACAAAAGAAACAGGGACGTAGTTAAAAGTGAAGAGATGTTTGGAAGAGATAAAGGAGATAAAAGGAGAACAAGTAGTAGTTTACAGGAATTATGAAACATTCAAGTTCAAACACTGTCATTAATGCAACATTATTATGTACACACGTGCGTGTATGTACCTGTATGTATAGTATATGTGTGTGTGTTTATGTGTTTTAAACCTAAGGCTGTTGATAGTTTAGTTGTATAGTGCTAGCAGATAGCAACATGGACGACGTATATAGCGGAGCTGTTTTATTTAGAATTATGGCAAGACATCGTGACGCACGAACATTAATAATAATAATAATAGTAGTAATAATAATAATGATAACAAATTATACAGCAACATTCTAAGCAAAAATAACACCCTAACTGTAAAAGGATTTATATTTGCCCTTCCGAAGATTATGTTTAGAATTTTACGTCAGTAAAAATAATTAGAATTCTTCTACGGTTTTACGAATCCGTAAAAATTTCGAGTGACTCACAGTTACAAGGTTTTGCATAGTTTTAAATAATTGTAGAATTTTTTTAATTTGAAGTTTTTTAGACCGTACTGTTTTAAAACACATTAAATGTTACTTATCCGAAGCTGAAAGGTTTATGTAATGTATTTCTATATATCACGATATCTGCTATTCTAATATCTTGTCATCTCGCATTCGGAAAGAACCAGGTTCGATTCGCGGCTCTGGCCATACTATTTTCGGTTTTTCTTTGTTTTCACAAAATCAGTTCAGGCGAATGTTGGGATGGTTTCTTAACCAAGGCCATGGCCAATTCCTTTCCAAGTTCCTGTCCTTGTTTAAAGTTGTGTGTTAGCGTCTATAATAACCTCGCTGTCGACGAGATGTAAAACTGAAACGAACCACGTGGATTTGTGTCACATATGGGTCTTCTTTGTGTTTTGTGTCTTGGAACCTTACCCTGCCCCGTCCCAGTGTTTCCGTGTAAACTTTTCCAGCGTATGAAAAGAAACGCACTTTACACAAGTATGAAATGTAATGTAATAATAATAAATACAGTGTTTAGAAGACATATAACACAGCAGAAAACGGCCTGTTCAGACTGCCGTACTTCAAAATATACTGACGGGACGTTCGCGAAACTCGGATAGAAATGTGCAGTGAACTTCGCGACAAACTTCCACCACAAAAATTATTTTTTCACCGCCTTTAAGTCGCGTAGTAAAAATGGTTCAGCGGGAAATCTTGCACGATAATTCAGCTCATGGTTCATTGTGGTGATGATGTGTTCGATTCACGCTTCAAGCTCGCATTTAAGGCTCGGAATCAGTCGCCATATTGAATTATTTTATTTTTCGCTCTTATGAAATTCTGAGAAGAAAAATTGAAATTTGTTCCTATAATATCAATTCTATTTACCTTGCGCTACAATAAAAGTATTGTAGTTGAACTTTTAACGTATATTTAAGCCGTCATCAGTCGAGCAAATTAAGAATATTAAAAAATTTCTCGACTGATTACAGCTTAAATATACGTTAAAAGTTCAACTATGATGCTTTTATTGTAGCGCAAGGTAAATAGAATTGATATTACTGTAACAATTTCACTTTTATCTTCTCAGAATTTCATAAGAGCAAAGAATAAAATAATTCAATATGGCGACTGATGCCGAGTCTCATGGCGGCCGCCTACCTCACGCTTCAAACACGTTGCAGCGTATTCGTAAACAGGTTTTTTCTACGAAAATGTTCCACGTGTGCTCATTGTGCCAACGTACGAAAAGAAAACAAACTTCATTCAAGGTCGGAACCTCATTGTTAAGACGCCACGCTCATTAAAAACACTGTTTCCAAGACCTCCAACATGGCTAAAAACGGCCTTTTCAGACTTCCGTACTTCAAAATGTATAACTGTAAATATGTGAAACTCAGATTGAGACCTGCACTGAACTTAGTTGCAGACTTTCCACCAGTATAATTATATGGTCACCGCTTAGTGTCCCATAGTAAAAACCGTTCGGCGGGAAGCTTGCACGCTAGTTCAGCGCTTGGCTCGTTGAGGCGACGCGGCGTTTGATGCGCGCTTCAAGGTCGACCTTACTGCTCCGTCACTTTTGAGCCTCTCACGCGCGGGTAGGTGGCGCCCTTGAGGTGGTCGCCTTGGTGGCATATTTCGTGTCGTGGTCCAGGTGAAGACAGTAATTCTATCACGAAGTTTGGAGAGCTATTTACCACAACCCAATTTTAAATGTTAGGTATTTATGCTGTAAGAAACACATTTTATTTCTGGCAGTATATCAGTGTAATTTTGTATGAATTTTAATATTTGGCAAATTAGTTGATCATTTGGCAATTCTATTGCTACGTCTAGTTGCGAGACATCGTAGTAGGCTCACACGTGGTCTCGCCTGCCTTGTGTTAGGTCGGTGCCACGCCCGACGAGGGCGCAGTGCGGGTTGCCGCATCGCGTGTCCTGCAGGGGCACAGCCACAGTTCACGCGACCATCTATTTATTGCCTGTGCAGCCGGTCGACGGGTCGACCGCGCGTTACGTTCGATGGAGCGAAGTCATTCGGAAGAAGTGTTTCGTGATAATTGCTGTGACCCGGGCGGGTTAATGTTCTGTGCGACGCACACCCTGCGTTTTGTCCCCGTTGTGTGAATGCCCGACCAGCGAGTACAGCCCCCAGATCCATATTCCCGACCGCGTCTTCTTTCTTCGTGGTTATTGTGTTAAGAGGAATCTTCGCCGGTGTCGAATTTCCACATTTGACGCGTGGGAACAGCGTAGCGATAAGAGCCAATGTCCACGCTGGACGAGAAGCATATCGCCTTTATTCGCAGCGCCAAACTGGCGTGCAAGGTTTCCTTGTAGTCTTTTCCCTACGGGACTTTAACCGGTGAACACAACATTTTATTTTTTTTGTAGTATGAAGTAAAGACTACAGCATGCCTCTCGCTTTGTACTTTACGAATTCAGGTAATATTTTCGGAGTTACAGCAGTCTAAAATAAAAAAAAAAAAAAAAAGTGATCTTTTCGTAGATAAACTTAATAGGAATAACTTAAGCGGTTTGGTGTGAAAAAGAATACGCGTGACACGCTGCAACGCCGTCCATGAGCCAGTCGAGGAATCTTTTCAAGAGGTTGTTGAACAGCTGCAGGAATTTCCAAATGTCAATCGCCCTTTGTTGTCTGACAGGTCTGCAGCTTACATGGGAAGGGAAAGGGAATTTTTTTTCTGCTTAAATATATTGTTACTGTGCATCAAGAGAACTCATGTAAACTACGCGGGAGGAAATAACAATTATTTCTGTAAACTATCTGCTATGAACGAAGGTGACAGGTAACTTTGATAGTTTCTATTTTGATACGGAAATTACTTTATTTTACGCAAGTTGCAAAACTTGCTCAAATAAACGTTATTTTACTATTTAAGTTAGTTTGTTAATTATATTCTTAACAAAGTTGTGGAAAACAGGGATTCCTAATCGTGTATTTTCTAAGTAACTGGGTCCCAATCGTTTTCTCGGAATATTTTTACACCAACGTGTTTCAGTGCCTTACATTCACACCTGCAGCATTGCTTCGTAATAAATGATGGGAGGTTTTTAACTCAGCATCTTGGAGTTATACCTGCCAATCACAGATGTGTGGTGTCGCAGTAACCTTGTTGTGATTGGCTCAGTAAAATAAGTGACGCTGCAACACAAAGACACGTTTGCCAACAACCATTAGCAGATGTATACATGCATACTTATCTCGCAAGGCATTAAAACGAAGTGGTCCAAATATATTTTTACGAAATCTACCGGTTCTTATTAATGACAACCCATAATCTGTGTATTCGGCATAATTTTTTTAACCTCTTTTTTGCTTTCATATTGCTCTTTTAAATGCTCGAAATAATGCCCTTTATTATACTTTTGTGAACCTGTTACACTGTCAAGTTAGTTACATTGGGGTTAGTTTATATTACGATAGGTTACGATAGGTAATGTTCGATAGTTTCTGTTGCGGTAGACTAGGTTAGGGCAGGTTAAGTTCGTGTAGGTTAGGTCGGATAAGTTACGTTGCATAAAGGTTAAAGTAAGTTTGGGTGTATTAGGTAACGTAAGGGTAGGTTATTTCAGCATGTGTAAAATTTTCATTTATGAAGTGAGTGCAGATATGTGCATTTTGTGCAGGTTAGTGCAGGCTGGGGACAGTTAGTAAATGCTGGTGCAGACTAGTGCAGGTTGGTACTGATTAGTGCTGGCTGGTGCTGATTATTGTGCATGTTGGTGCTGATTAGTGCAGGCTGGAGCAAGTTAGTGCAGGTTAGTGTAAGTTGGTGAAAGTTAGTGTAAGTTGGTGCAGGTTAGTGTAAGTTGGTGCATGTTAGTGTAAGTTGGCGCAGGTTAGTGTAAGTTGGTGAAGGTTAGTGTAAGTTGGTGCAGGTTAGTGTAAGTTGGTGCAGGTTAGTGTAAGTTGGTGCAGGTTAGTGTAAGTTGGTGCAGGTTAGTGTAAGTTGGTGCAGGTTAGTGTAAGTTGGTGCAGGTTAGTGTAAGTTGGTGCAGGTTAGTGTAAGTTGGTGCAGGTTAGTGTAAGTTGGTGCATGTTAGTGTAAGTTGGTGCATGTTAGTGTAAGTTGGTGCATGTTAGTGTAAGTTGGTGCAGGTTAGTGTAAGTTGGTGCAGGTTAGTGTAAGTTGGTGCAGGTTACTGTAAGTTGGTTCGTGTTGGTGTAAGGATGTGCAGGTTGGTAAGAGTTATCTGAATGAAGTTAGTGCAAGCTGGTGTGAAGTTAATTCAGGTTAGTACAGGCTGCTGTGAGTTAGTGCATGTTGGAGAAGTTAGTGCAGGCTGTGGCGAGTTAGTGCAGGCTAGAGACAGCTAGTGCATGTTGGGGTGGGTTAGTGCAGGCTGGAGCTAGCTAGTGCAGGCAGGGCAAGTTAGGGCAGGCTGGAGTATGTTAGTGCAGGCTGGAGTATGTTAGTGCAGGCTGGAGTATGTTAGTGCAGGCTGGAGTATGTTAGTGCAGGCTGGAGTATGTTAGTGCAGGCTGGAGTATGTTAGTGCAGGCTGGAGTATGTTAGTGCAGGCTGGAGTATGTTAGTGCAGGCTGGAGTATGTTAGTGCAGGCTGGAGTATGTTAGTGCAGGCTGGGGTGAGGTGGTGCAGGCTGGGGTGAGGTGGTGCATGTTGGGGCGAGTTGGTGCAGGATAGTGCCAGTTGGTGTAGG
The DNA here is from genome assembly GCA_003012365.1 of Medauroidea extradentata. Lineage (NCBI taxonomy): Eukaryota > Metazoa > Arthropoda > Insecta > Phasmatodea > Phasmatidae > Medauroidea > Medauroidea extradentata. The sequence continues at coordinate 291 of PNEQ01123995.1, read as the reverse complement.
TTGGTGCAAGTTAATGTAAGTTGGTGCAAGTTAATGTAGGTTGATGCAAGTTATTGTAGGTTGGTGCGAGTTAGTGCAGGTTACTGCAAGTTGGTGTAAGTTAGTGCAGGTTGGTTTGAGTAGAGGTTCGCTAGAGGTTAGGTTGCCTTTGGCATGATTAGGTAAAGGTTGGACGAGGTAAAGTTAGGTTAGGTTGGACGAGGCAAAGTTAGGTTGGGCGAGTTTAGGCTGAGTTAGGTTAGGTTGAGTTAGGTTAGGTTGAGTTAGGTTAGGTTGAGTTAGGTTAGGTTG
>PNEQ01123994.1:0-20899 GCA_003012365.1 Medauroidea extradentata | reverse complement strand
TTTACCATAGTGTGTTTCAATGCTTCGCTGTTCAACTGCTCACTGTCGTTAGTAGTAGTAGTTAACTACAATAAACCGTGGTGGCTTACTTTACTAATATCGCAAGTTATAAGCTGTGACCATCAAGTAAGTGACTCTGTAGCTGTTTGGAATTCTAACCCATTACATGCACACTGCATCACCAACTAATGTAAAACAATTGTACACATTTTAAAAGTTGGTTCCTGTGAAATAACTAACATTATAATATTAACTTATGTTTTCAAATATTTTTTTCGGGTCATTAGCACTTAAGCTTATTATTTGGCTTACAGAAAAATGTGTATCTTTCTTTAAAATAAGAATGTGATACAAATATGCAAGTACGCTTTTAAAATGTTTTGCTTGTTTTGTATGTTATTTTTAATGTTTCATAAAACTGGCATTCTGACTGATATTTGCTCATGGCATAAAAATACTAAATGTTCGCCCCATTTTTTATTTAAATATTATGAAAACATTACAAAGTTTTCATCTTTATGAAAAATTTTGAATGTTGCAGACTGTGTCAAGACTATGCTATATTTAGTATACTGTACTTAACCTGAAATGTGTATTACTGAGGCTGAAAATAATTAAGACTGTAGTTTTGGGTATGTCTGTAAATCATTAACACTGTGATTGGAAAGAGTAATTGTACCATCTTTACTTTAGTTTAAAGTGATATTGATCTAAGCCATGCTTATTTTGTGGTGAAAATCCCAGCAGAAATGATGCAAGAATTCAGCTTGAACTGCCACCTTGATTGAAATTCCAAATTCACTATAATGTTTTGTTAGTTTTTACATCACGTCAAATTTTCAGTCACCAAAAGAAAAATGTATTGCTCTTAATTCTTGTGGCTGTACATGTGAAATTTTGTGCTGTTTGGTACACATTGTTTTGGCACGCATGCTAGTTTGAGGTGTCTGTTGGGATGATTGGGATGAATTTTTTGTGTTGTAAAGTCAAGTTGCAGTAAATGTTTAGTTTGCATTACCATGGAAGATATTTTTTTCAAATATATTTATGTTTGTAAATACTGTAATAATTCACATTTAATAATTTCAGTATTTTACTGGCTGTTCCATTTTTATAACAATCCTTGTGTGTAAACGTGATTTTTGTTAGAAGATACAGCTAAATCATAATTTTTAATAATTGTATCCAAGACCATCTCCAAAAATTCATCTTTCCTATAATGTCAAAAAATTATAAAAAAATCTATTTATTTATTTGAAAAAAATATTATGTATGATATGGCTATGAAATTGTAATGAGATATTATTATAAGAATAATATGCTACATGTATATGTATCTACAATATATGATTTCATTAGAAAGTGTTGAGTTATTACTTACGTTATTACGTCTCACATAGTTTTCATATGTGCCAGTTTACCATGTGCGCAAAGGGAAGTGATGCAAGTGTAACCCTTATCACTCTATTGCAACATACAAGAGTTGCGGGAAATCGAGGCTCTTAACAAATTTGTTCTTGTTGTATAGAGGTCTATCATCCTTGTTATCAAGAATGAAATGTTATTTCATAATTTACTTCTACAATTTTCGTCTTCACCAGAGGTTTCAAATTTATACTTATTGAAATTATTTAGAAAAAAAATAGAAAAACTTTGAGAGATAAGGTAGATGTACTGTTGTTGATGTGTTTTATATCTGACAGTACCTACTTTCTCAAATTGTATGAGCAGGTGAGATAAATTGTAACTTTCAACCAAAGTATTTCTGAAAAGTACTTAAATCATTTTTCCCCGGTGCTTACTTTTTCACTGTTCATTTGTTTTTATACTGAATGGCTTGAGTTTCAAGGTATTTTGTTGTATTGCTTTGGTTTTGATTTTTGTGTGTTGTAATAATAAGTTGTATATTTAAAATAATATTTGTGAGTTTTGTATATGGAATTTTTGTTTAATTATTTATTGTTTTGTAGTTGTAGATTAGAAATATAATTGTCTTACTTGTTAATGAGATCTTTTATGTGTATGTGTAAATTATTTATTGTTTTGTAGTAGTAGATTATAAATAAAATTATTTATTGTTTTGTAGTTGTAGATTATAAATAAAAATTTTCTTACTTGTTAATGAAGTCTTTTATGTATGTGTGTGTATGGGCATGTGCATGTGTTGTGTTCTTTATTCACGTAAATACTGTACTTGTTAAATGATATTTACTCCCATCTTGAAACTACATTAAACCACGAAACTTTTTCTCTTATGTTTGTTGCATACCAATAGAGGTTTTGGCAAGTATTGCAAATTGCAAGAGCACATTTTATCTTGTAGTGCTCTACATGAAAGAAATTAAATCCAATATATCTGAGAAAGAATAATTTGACACAGGTACTTCAGGATAAAGTGAGACCTTTTTAAACCCTAGTTACTGTTTCATTTTCACACTATGTGTAGTTTCCTGTCACTTTTGATTGAAAAAAACAAAGGTATGCAATTAACAGTCAAAGTTTATGAATTGTGCTATATCCAAAATTCAACATCTGAGGCTTAAGAGTGTGTGGTAGATAAATGAATGCCTAAAACATCAATTGATTTCTACTTTTTTTTCGAAGCCAATATGAATAAACTTCTCAGTGACAGTCCTACCGAGATAGTGACTGGCCATCTTTATGAGTAAATATTTATCCAGAATTACTAATTTGTTACACTGATCTCTTGCGCCACAGTTAAATGCACGAGATTCCGGTGTTAGAGATTGCGTCTCAGAAGTTCGAAACATTGGAAAGAATTTTATTTAAAACGTTGGCTAAAACTATTGTTTAGGATTGCTATTGTTTAATTTTCGCAAATTGGCTTAAAGAAAGCTACAGTTACAGATTAATGCATTTAGCGTTGAATTATGTACCACGCCCTCTTAAATAAATAATGTTTTTGAATTATTATTCTAGACAAGTCTGTCTTCAAACGTGCTCACTTTATCACAAACCACTTATAACAATGATAATGGGCTACTAATTAGCAAGAGTTACCAATACTGTAGATAAGCAACCTACATTAGCTGATTTCATGTGAAATGATTATTTAATAGTAATTTTTGTTTTTCTAATAAATGCTCACTCGAATGTAGTAACTTAAAGACACTGTCAGATGTAGCTGGCCATCTACTAGGAAAGCATGGAATTTTCAGCGAAGTTGTGCCCACCTGGAAAATTAAGGGATTTTCTTGCCTCATTCTTTTTGAGCTTCCATTAAAATCGTAAGATGGAAGATAATGAAGTTTTGAGAGCATTATTGAATCTTTTCTCCCAAATAGTACCCTCTCTTAGAGGTGATTGTATTTTGATGTAGGCCTACCTCCTCTGGTCATAGCCGAATCCTGACACACGTGATTACTGATAAAAGTGCGGGTATAGTGAGAGTGGAGAAGGGGAGAGTGAGAGAGTAGAGACAGAAATCACTGAGTTAAGAATGATATTGCCTTCTGTGTCACAGCAGCATGGATTAAGGAACTCAATGTGGAGCCTAGGGTGCCCAGGGCCAATTCATGTTGGTCATGGCAAGTGTGTGGTACAAGGGGAGGTTATGTTTACAGGTTATGTGCAGGCAAAATAATAATGATAATTCAGTACAGGGTAGCAACCTTTGGAATAGTGTCTGTTTTGTACTCATATAGTGAATGTGTGTTCATAGTTTCGTGCTCTAGTTTTTGCATACAAGACTGAGGCTGATCATATGGCTTTTTAAGTTCTTATGAGCTGTAGTTTTTCTGTTTTAATTTGGCAGCTCTGCGATGTTAGCACCGCCCATGCATGTGATGTGTTTCCAGTGCACACAACGCTCGCCCCATTTGTTAGCCAGTGTTCAGCGAGGCTGGAAGTGTTAACACACGAGGGAGCTTCATACTTTGCTAACGTAACTGATATTTATGGAGCATGCACCTGAGAACACTGAAGGCGTATCTATAGCATGGCGTGTGGTCACTGTATGTATGTCTGTGTACAGACTATTGACCCAAGTATAGTTTGTTCACTTTAAATGGAGCACTCCCCAACTCTTATATAACATTCAAAAACTCTATTTTATTGGGGCCAAAGATGTTAAGTTTTGATAGTGGTAACACATACACTGATTTTTAGTTTCAGGGAAGTTTTCGTGTTATAAGTGTTAAAGATGATTGCTAAATTACTGAAAGAGAAAAATAAGCAGTGCTCACTTTATCGTGAACAGTCTATAAACATCTTTAACTAAATACTGCGTTTCTTTCATGGATGTCTGAATGTGTATATGTGTGTGAATGTGCTCCTGGCTCGAACAGGAAGTGAAGAAAGTAAGCAAACGACACTGCTCTGAGGAACATTGATAGACCCTATACGCCAGGTCAAATAGCAGAGTGGCACCCATTTCAACATAACTAGGAGGGCATACAGTGCTCAACATTTCAATTTAAACCAACGTGTAAGTGCAATATCAATATATAAAATTTAAAAATAATGACAAAACGACCAATAGGTATTATGAAAACGGTTGCAATGAAAAGACTGGCGTGGTCTTATTCAGTAGACTATAAAAATTTTAATTACTCTCCATGAAAGAAAATAATAACTTTAAATCATTGTGAGACAATATCCAAAAATTCTTAGTTCAAATTCTTAGTTCTAGCCTTCCTTTCAGTAAAGGAAATGACAATATCCATGTCCCACAGCATCTGTTCCTAGAAATTCAGCTGTGCCACCCCTGATAGACATTCTTTACCCAGGGTTGTTTTATGGTAGTTTTTCATCCATCGTAGAATACTATAGAAAAAGAATATTTGCCTGAACAGTTACTGGAGTATTGAAAATAATTTTATGTGCTGTGATAACATTAGCATAGACTTAAACACTTTTTGGCTAAAAAGGAAGGCACCTATGTCACCTTTCTCGTGTTTATGCTATTTTGGTGAACCAATATATTTTTAAATCCTAAAATCGAGCAGATATTGTAAAATAATTACTTACATAAATGTAGTAAAAATTGTTTATTATGTTGTCTAAATTTAAAAAATTAATAAATTAATTATTGACTTTAAAAATGAAATTGTATTTAAGTTGAAGATTAGTCAAAATTGCATACCGTATTTATTAATCTTTTAAAAATAGGCTACGAGCAAAAACAATTTTAAACACATCTGCTTAGTGGTGTTAAAAAAGCTGCTCCAGTTTAAGGTTTTAAAAAAATTCCCAACAACAGCATAAATATGAGCCTGTGGATTTAAAGGAAAGTAACACCGCATTAGTGATGAAAGTTCACAGCTGACGTGTCTTTTCCCATGCCGCGCCTTGGAAAAGTGCTGCTCTAGGCCTGAGCCTAGTCATTCTAATGGGAAATCTGGCCTTGTCAGTACAGGATGTTTTCTCCAGGAATTGCAGCCTGACTCACTATTTTACGCCAGCACTGCAGTAAGCTATCCTGTATAAGTCACAATTCTCTGACATGTACGGTACTCGTGTGGGCAGGAGGTGCAATGAAGGCTGGTTGTGTCTATCCACTCTGTTATCAGGGAGTTCCGTCCCCATGCCGACCCTACCAGTTGAGAGAGCTGCACAAGTTTAATGTTTTCTTGTTTTATAATGGTTCCCCTAGTGCACATGGAATAGTATATTGTAAATTTTTCACAATTAACTGAGAATTTTCGAAACCAAACTCTGGGGAAAATTACTGCCTGTTAATGCACATAGTTAAATATTACCAGTGGTTGCTTCACACCTTGTGCAGTTGGCAACAAATTACAAGATATAGTTTCATAGATTTACTAATGTAGACACAGTAACACTGGATTTATATAAAATGAAATCTATTTGAATTCTTTGTATGTTATAAATATTCTATAGCAACAGCTGTACTTAGGTTTCTACCAATTATAAGATTGTACGTGTTACCGGTAACAAGAATGTGCTAATGCTGTATTTTTCTGTGTTCTTGTTTGCCTGCATGCTGCTTTGTCAGCTTCTCGTGCAATTTTCCCAATGCCCATCGCTAACGCCAAGGCTCTGATTGGCTGACGCTTTTCGCTGAGCATGATGTCACTCTGTTGTGAAAACCGCTTAAAGAAAGCAAATAAAGTTACGAGCAGTTCTTTGTATCTAATAATGATAACAGAAACAAAAATGTAGTAATTATAATTTCTACTAGTAGGTGCAGCGAGATTTTACTCTTTACAGAGGTGTTAAATTTTGATGTTGGGTATCATTAATTTTTTTATGAAATAGTTTTAAATAAAATTAAAGGCCTTGTTAACTATCACTCGTTAATTTAATGACAAAATGTAGCAGATAACAGTTTCATGAGTAATGGAATGTAGATGTAAACAATGTACAGGCTCAGGGGTGATGAAACAGATTTTAATTTTTAAGCTACAAGTTATAGCAAGAGGAAGGGGGGGATTGTTCTATACATAATTTTTGGGAGGAGATGCTGCAATGTAGTTGTTCTGGTACCTGGGCAGCAAGACTGTCATGTTCAGACTTAGTAAATTACTCTTAAAAAGTAAGCCTAATCAGATTATCTCAAATGTAGGTCAAAACTAATTATATAATAGCTCGTTCTAGGTCCTGTCCCACTGTCCAATTTTTGTCTCGAGTGGTATTTGACTATAAAGTTGGAGGACAAATATTTGACAAAGTGTGGTCATAAGACTTTCCTGTCAAATATAGTTGGTTGGTTACTATTAAATATTTTTGAGGGACTGTCTCATTGTTACACATGTTCTTGGACGTTATGTTTCGTAACCTAATGTATGTTAGATTAGGTCCCAAATTATTGGACAAATTTTGTGTGAATTGATATGAAATAATGTAAAATAGATTAATAAGTAGGATTACTTTAAGCAATAACAATAAGGTGATTATTCTCTACATTTCTGTAACTGTTCAGGTAAAAATTATGGGCTTTTGGATTATTCGTAACCAACTTCGTCTTAAAAAATTTATGTGTTCTGATATTTTCTCTATTTTTTACATTAGTTAATTAAGTTTAAGTTTAACTACAATTTATTTAGGGTACTATCAGCTTCAGTAGATTTATAATATTTTTACGTATTTTCTAAATAAATACCTTACAGCTTGTTGATCTAATTAAATTATACCTTGAATTATTTATTTTTGCGTTAAAACTACAGTTTGACATTTTTATTTGAAGATAACATTGTTCTGGAAAGAATAATTATGGGCTCGTGTCTCTCTTTGGGTAGGTGACTTCCAACAGTTCTATCATAGCGTCAACCTGCTCCCGTTTCAACTCTACTCCTTCTGCCAACAGTTTGTGGCCATCTGACATGCACTTCTTACCTCCAGGTCCCATACCACTCTCCCACCTGGCGCCGTCGACGTCCACCACTAGGCACACGCCCACAGCGACTCTTGTGGCCACATGCCCAAACTTCCACACTGAAGTCATTTTGTGTATTTGTTTAAAACCATTCACTATCACTGCGATTATAAATTACTCTCAGTAAAAAACAATGAATATGCAATCCCTATTTGAAACCAAATATTTTGTTGCATTTAACAATAACATAATTATTAATGTAAACAATACCAAAAATAATTACGTGTACGATGCCATCAATACAGTACTGCATGTATGCATAAACTGCTGTTTAAATTTACAAAACGTAACTTTTTGTTTAAGCACTTTCCTCCTGAATTTCAAAAGGCTAATTTTATCACATATTATTGAAATTGCGTGAGACACTATTGGGCACCACAAAACAATAGTGTGTGCACGTGTGTGTGTATGCGCATGCATGTGTGTGTGGGTGGGTGGGGAGGCCTAGAGAGAAATGCAAGTATGGGTCTATATTTGTACATGATTGAATTACAAATATTTATTTGTATAAATGTAATATTTTTCCTGTATATGCATTTTAACCATGTAATACACTAAAAAATACCCACTATTGGTTTTTAGGGGAGGGTGATTACCCCCTCCACCTCACTCTTAAATCTATCACTGATGGTGTAGTTGGTGAGGATGCTGCAGGAAATACAGTGTTATTACAAATGATTTTTCCAATACAAACATACATATCTCAAGTTATATACAATACAGATACATGAATTTGTTGTCAATGGAATGAGAAACTGGAAAAAAAAAATTTTTTTTAACAGTTTATACAGATGTTCTATTAGCTATTAATATCGTGTGATAGAAAATGTTTCTCGTTGAAGACCAAGAGGCTTTTTTTGTGCTGGATTTTCACGTTTACAAGTCTGTTATCGCTGTGCAATGAAACTTTCGAAGGTACTTTGGAGAAGATTCGCTTAGAGGGTCCACTATCCATTAGTGGTGCACTGACTTTAAAGCAAGGGGATGAATCTGCAAGTGAAAATCAACTGGCAATCCGTAAGTAAGTGATGTAACTGTGGAGCGCATGAGAGAGAGTTTTGTGCGAATCCCACGGAAATCGACCACAAAACCCGGCAGCCTACTTAACTTTCGTAGTTCCGTCTTTACCGTTTGCAATTGTTGCAGTCCCTGAAACCGGGCGACGAAGTCAAGCAATACCACAATGGAAATTGATGGTTTCGTCGTGTCAATGATGAAGCCATTTTCCACCTGTTGGGCAAGGTGCACAAACACGTCATGGAAAATCCTGAATGTTATGTGGAACATGTGTGCTACTACCCCAAGCTGAATTGGTTATGTGCCATCACCCATGAAAAGGTTTACAGCCTTTTTTAATGTAGAGAACATCATCACTGGGATTTCTTACCTGCAGATATTACAGACTTGGCTTCCACAACTGGAGCAGGTCATGTAAGGTTTCATTTTTCAGCAAGATGGCAGCACCACCACATTTCCGCTTGGGTGTCAAACAGAAACTGAATAGGCGACTACCAAACAGATGGATTAGGCGTGCTAGCCCTACCATTAATGAACATTTGTATTGGCCTCTACATTCCCCCAAGCTCACATCCTGTGACTTTATATCTGAGGATTTGTGAAATAACAAGCGTACTGACCACCTTTACCACCGACCATTCAGAATCTTAGTGTTCACATCACAGAGGCAGTTGCATTAGCAATAATTGTGTGGCAGGAATTGGACTACAGACTCAAAGTGTGCTGCATGACAAAAGGTGCTCACATTGAGCACATTTAAAGTGACAAATTAAATTTAAGTTTCTATTTCTATTGATGCCAAATTCTAGTATCTGTGTTGTATAGAAGGTGAGTTATGAATTTTTTAAATAGGAAAGATAATATGTAATAACACTGTATGTGTACTGGCAGTTCTGAGCTGTGTTTGAGAGCAGTTTAATGTACAGACTTGGTTGGAGGTGAGCTTCCTCTTACGTCATTGGACTTCAGTGTCCTAGCAACTTTAGTTGTATGCAGCTATGTTCTTGAGCTGCATGTGAGAGTGTGCATGTGCATGGATACCAACATGAGAGTCTTTGTGTGCATGTTCATTTCAATTTATGGTTTGCACATAAAGATGTTATCAGCATCTGCTTTTGATGTGCATGCAGAGGGTGACTACCATATTCTTTTGAAATTTTTGATAACTATGTTGGGATATGTATTTATTTTGTTTAGCAGGTAAATTCCTGACTGATGTATGGTATACACAATGAGCAACACATTGACACATAGGTAAGACATTAATTTTGTTTCGAAATAAAATACTTAAATGGTGGAAATAGAGGGGTACAAGCAAAGTGGTTTTGAGAGATGTAGCATGCATTTTTTCAGGCATGGCAGAGCCAGGAAACAATGCAACCCCGCTGCAGAAAGAAACAAAGAACACATTCTGAGTGTGTTGAAGAAGCACATTGTTCCTCCTCCCATGTCTGAGGATGGGCCGAGCGCATTCTGCCTCGAGATATCGTCTGGCTCAGGTCAGCACATTGTCCACTTTGCTCGTCATTTCCCATCCATTATGTGGCAGCCCTCAGAGTACGATGAGCGAGACCTGGGCAGTATATTTGCATACGTGCAGGAGTCTGGCCTCTGCAACGTCCTGCCGCCCATCATGATTGACGTCCGTGATGACTACAGTGATTGGGGTGGCAGTGGCTGTTTCAAGGAGAACTCTGTGGACTTCATCATCAACATCAATATGATACACATAGCTCCATTTTCTTGTGCACAGGGACTATTTCGTAACTGCGGTAAGCTCCTGAAGTCGACTGGTATCCTCTTTACGTACGGCCCTTATGCAGTGAATGGTGAAATTACTCCAGAGTCTAATGTTCGTTTTAATGCTTTGCTTCGCCGTGAGAATCCGGATTGGGGACTTAGAGATGTTCAAAAAGATTTGATTCCTCTTGCTCTTCAAAATAATTTTCATTTGGTTGAAATTGTAGACATGCCTGCCAATAATAAAGTATTAGTGTGGAAAAGGAACCATGCACCTGTATAGATGCTGAAACTGGTCTGAGATTGTTAAGACTATTCACTTTCTTGGTGGTGAGATCCATGTGCTGAGAACTCAAGAAATACTCCCAACTGCTTGTATTCTAGAGTATCTTGAATTCTGTTATTGAAATCATCCTGACTTTGTCTTTAGTATGGGCTGATGGTTCTAACAGGCATTTTCAGTATTGTAAATGGCATCTGTTTATGTTGGTTTCCTTAAACTACTTTCAATAGTAGTCACCATAATTTTGAACATTTGGTGACAGGAATTAACGTGTAGTTGTGGTTACATGTCTCAAAAAAAATTGACAGCTGTAAAATAAGCAACTGAGCATCCGTGCCACATGAATGTTTGCTGCTGCCTGAAAGTAATTTTTTACAGCAAATATAACTGCAAAATTTTTTAAAAGTAATTTGTTGGAACAAATCCAATGTATTTGACGTGGGCGAAACATCATATGTTGCAAATGTGGTTAATCTGAAGGCAGATGGAGGAATGTACGTAATCTCTTTAAAGAAAAAAGTTCTTGTAATATAGTTTAAAATACTGGTACCCTGTAAGTTTCTAAATTCTACAACATGGGGTGAGTACGGGGAAGTTTAATGAGTCATCATTTTGAAGCAAACATTGCCTAACATGATGTGAAGGTGTGCTTGTTTATGACAAAGGGAGCTTAGCATGTCTGGGCAGCTTTCCTAACTTGGCTTTGCTTGTTTGTGTATAATTGTATGTGTGTGTGTGTGCGTACGTCATCACATCATGTGTAACTACTTTATGACGACGTGTCATCCGCAGCTTGCAACTGTAGGGCGTCCTTCCCTCTGTGGGTGTATGTTACAAGGTGGCCCCAGTACGTCTGCTGTCTTTGTGTCTAAGCAAGTAGCTTTCAGGTATATGTGGCCTCCTGTTCTATGTACAAGAAACTACAAGTGCACTTTTTTGACAGCTGTTAAATGTAATATCAGAAACTAGTATTATATTAGTTTTCTGCATGAACAAGTGTAAGTAAAACTATGGCTGCAAAATAATACTGTACCTGCAAATCAAATTATACTGCAGTGGATCGTGGAAAACAGTTTCTGCATAACTGTCAGATAGGTGCACTCGTTATTGAAATTATTTATGAAACTGTCACTTGTCTGCCACACCATGCCATGCCATTACAAATCTGTCTGTAGTCTTGCTTATAACACAGTTGTGCCTGCATATTACATCTTGCCATATGTGGTGGATTTTGAAATGTTTATGTTATAACATGGGCATAGTCAAAAGGCTCTCACCTATAAATCAAGTTAAAAAGAAGAAATCCATTAAGGATACTAAAATAATAATAATAATAGTAATAATAATTTTCCGTATCCTTGAGCAGGATGTTTATTTAATGTAACTTTCTGGTTTTGGAGTACAGTAATTAAATTTTTCATGTACTGTAGAAGCTTATTAATATACTGTGGTATTCTAGTAGCCCTGACTAGTTTCAGGCTGATGGGCATAAAATGTTCTGTGGTATAGTGGACTTAGTATTTTTTAAATATTTGTAGCTAAAGTAAATGCAATTAAAACAAATTTTTGAGACTTTTCTTCATGATCTATTGTAAAACAAGACATTTTAAATGTCTGCTGGTTTTTCCATATTATAACCTTGTCCCCATGATAAAATTCTTGGCTATGCTCCTGTTCTCTTGCTATGTCATACACATGGTTCATTAATGTAAACCCATGTTACTGTGTGTTTATAATATGTGGCGTTGGATATCACTTGTTCTGGTGGTGCTAACAGCAAGGCTTTCACTTCTCTTTGTTTTCTTGTATTGTATCTGATGGATCAAAAACAAGCTTGGGTTGTATTTTTGTGTTGCAATAATGTTTGTGTAAACAAATGTTTTTTGATGGCCATTAAACTGAGTTGTAAAGACTACTGAATTTGTCCACTCATGAGTTCCATTAAGTTTGTACTAGACGTGTTTATTACAGTACAGTAAGTTTAATTATAATATGGTTTTTTGACAGAGTGAAGCAAAATTCCATTTTCTACTGTGATTACTGATCAGTAAGAGGCCAAATAGAATTCTCATGAAATGGCATCAGTACTGTACGATCTTAGTAGTTAAACTGAAATGGAACACTGGTTAGTAAGGGAAACTGGTAGGAATATTAAAAAGTCCCATAATTCCAGCAGTACAATATAAACTGTGCACATGAGTTTAGCACTATTGCTCCTTAACTTCTGTGCCTCCAAAGTGCTAAGCAACACAACCTTCCTTTTCATAGTTAGGTATTCTGTAACGCACAATTCAAACCAGTTCCTGAGTTACAGTTGTGTAGGTGCTGCTGCAAGCCTGTAGCCTCTTGAACAGTTTCCTCTGCATTTAATCTAACTACATACCAACTATGCAGCATGTAATGCACAACTTGTGGTCTAGGCTGATGCAGATGATATAGATGCATGTTATCCTGGTGGGTATAATGTTTCCTGTTACTTCACAAGCACTAGTACATTTTTTTTATGCAGCGCGCAGTATATTGAAGGATTTCTTGTCTCCTTGTCAGAGGTGTATTCATGAGGAGAAAAGGCGTTCACTCGCCCCACCCTGGAAATTTTGGAAATTCTTAATAAATTATCATAGACTCCAAGTCACGTGTTATGTGCTGTGCATTACAGTGCCATTTACTACTACAGTAAAAAGGAGCAAACATAAATTTTCAAATGACAGTGCAAAATTAAATGTTCCCACCCACCTCGAAACCCTCCAAAATAATAGGCTGTACTTGTGTTCCTTGTGTCTTATTATGAACTTTATTGGATGTCAAATTACTGTTAGTTCGTAGAGAATGTTGAAGTGAAGAACGTTAATATTCAGAGTAAGGATGTAATTACATTAAATTATGATAATTTCATAGCAAACTGCTAAATGTGAATGGAGTAAATTGGGCCTGCGGACTGGCAGTTAGTAATAAAGTAGTATGGGTAGTATACTTGAGAGAAATGCTGAAATTGGAAAGGGAAAGCAAGGAGTCACAAAATTCAGAGATAAGGACTCTGATGAAATTAATTTTACGAGAACCATAGTGCACAAAAAGTATTATTTTGTGAAGTCAATTTCTTAACCCTGTTTTTGCAGTGCCTAGGAAATGTAATATTGCATGTAAAAACTTGGTTTGTTAGTAATCTTAGTAGTTCTGTTGGGGAAAATAATGAAACCACAGTTATTTCATACAAGTAAAATCATTTATTTGAAAAATATATGTACATTTTAGTGGCCATGCCACTTGTATATAAACTTTTAATGAGACAATACAATAATCTCATATTTTCAGGCAACATACATTTTAAACAGTCAATATGAACATCATAAATGTATAAATTGTAACACAAATAGCTTACAGGTTTGCACGACAAAACAATTTGAGTCTCTTTCAAAGCATTCATGAACACAACAAACCATATGGCACCAACAACATTAGTTTCTTTATATATGACATAATTTTAATACTTCCTAATAATAATCTCTAGAGTTGTGATGAATTACAATAAATGTTATACCAATGTGAAAGCTATGTCTGTTCATAGTATGTACTGGGGTTTAAGTTTGCAACACTTCACCTCCTAGTTTGAATGTAACAAATTTTTTAATCATTTGTTATTTTATTGAAGTATACAGTGTTTGTTTTGTCATTCAATCGTAATTTTCGAAAATTCTTAACATATTTATACATACATAGGACTACTTTGAATTTATTACAGTCTATATTCTGAGAATTCTAATAAAGAAATTACTAACTGCTGCGAGATTTTCCTCAAGCTCGAACTTTCTGTTACAAGCTGGCGGCATACGTCTGCAAGCAATACGAACAGCATAGTTGCTTGACACACTATATACATTCCTGAAAAAAGTTCCTCTGTTTTATATGCTTCGGCACAAGACTCTTGCATGTGCCACTTGTAGTAACATGAATATGTATTTGTAATGGGTCCGTTGTAAAGAAAAGCACCTCTAAAGAGTTAAATAAATTAATAAAAATCTTAAAACAAATGTTTAAAAGGAATCTGTGTATATTACAATATAGAATACAAAGAAAGCAGTATCACGTGGTAATAATTCAAGATTGTTGTAGATGTTAACCAATACTTTAAATTACATTCAGTAATTCACTGCCAACCATATAAAGAAAGAGGAACCCACTGTTTATTTTTAATTATATCGCCTCTGCAGTAAGGGGCAGAGATTTTTGTTAAAAACAGATTGTAACAAATAAGCTCACTTTACCGCAAACCACCTATACCTAGTGGTGCAGCAGTAACACGTTGGATTCACATTTAAGAGGAGCCATGTTTGATCCCTGGCACTGGCCATCATGATTTCAGTTTTCCATGGTTTCCCAAAATCTCTCGAGGCACAATTCCTTTGAAGAAGGCCACATCTGACACCTATTCTAGTTCCTGTCCTTGTGCACAATTGTGACTAACCTTCTCTAATAACCTTGCTGTCGATGAGATGTTAAAGTCTAACAAGAATAAAAACCTGTACCTGTTAAAGCATTATTAATGTTATTGAAAGTTGATGCCTCCAAATGATTACATTTACATCACAGTTACTGTGAAAGCATTACACAATAAACTGTGCATCTTTGAATTGACATTTATATAATCCTCCTGCCTCTGTGTGCATTCAGAGTTGCAGTTTTACATCATTGCCACTCATCATCTTTAGCATGTGAAACATTGCTGTGAACCTGGAAACTTAACCACCTGTGTTCCATTAGCAACACTGCTGAATGGTTGAAAAAATACGTTAAAGTGTCACTTCACTTTTGAAAGAAATTACATCTTAAAAAAATTTATTTGAAAACAAATACAGTGCTCATGAACTTGTACTCGTCTATAGTTACACTGACAAAAGTTGAACAAATTTTTATTGAGTGGAAGCACAAATGCTGTTTTTTGCTGACTGGTTCAGCTTCCGCAGGTAATGAGTGAGGCCATACCATGTTTAGTTCATCATCTTATATTATTAGCACCCTAGAATCCTATTCCTGCCTTGTAAGGCACAATATAGTTAATCTGGTAATTTATGTAGTTTTCTGACAGTGTGAATGTTGATACGGCAGTAATGCTTGCATTATAAACAGGTTTCTTGAAGGTGTTTTGAGTTAAATACTGCACTACTCATACAGTAATGAAAGCATGTTTAATTTTATATACAGAACCAGTACATAGTTTTTCAACAGCATCTTGCATGAATGCAGTAAGCGTTACTGCTCTGATAATACAGAAGTTAGCTACAGATTAAACATTGCAGGTACATAATAATGTACAGTGTTGATACGAAACAACGTAAGCTTTTTTTTCCTAAATTTGGTTGTTCATAATGTTTTACAACTTCAAGCATTTAATTGTACATTATTCCTGCTGTATGGCAGCCAGTGCCACAGATATTTTTCATGTTTGCTTACAAACTTGTACAAAAATAAGTAACATGGACTGTCTCCAGGCAAATGTACTTTAGTCAAATAGCCTTGCAGTTTGTATAACATCAGTACTGAAGGATCTAAAATAACTATAGAGTTGCAGAACCATGTACAGTGCACATCTTTACTCTCATGTTTGAGAGTCTGTAAAGGCACAGAATTGCTGCGAACATGCAAGATAGACATGTTGGTGCCACTGTGTTGGAATGACACTCGAGACGAGTGCAGAAGAGGGCTGCGTCACGTGACATAGTGCATACGAGGCAGCTGCACTACTGTGTGGCTCACGGCAGGCAGATGAGCGTGCGGCCCTGATGGATCTGGAACTGCACTTTGTCACTGGATGTGGCTACCTCTGCCTGTACTGACAGTACCGAGCACAGAAATGTCAGCGCCACGCCTACCACCGCGCTGTAGAATGCCCAGCCTGAAACATCAGTAGCACACTACATCATTTTCACAAAGTGATCCACATGCATTCATCAACAGCTATTGTTTTTAGTCTTGTTTAGTTACATTTTTATTATAAAGCAGGCTTCCACACCTTAAGACCACCAGCTTTGCCATCTCACATTTTAGGCACCTTCTTGTCGTAGGTATTTCTTACAAAATTTAAATGCAAATGCCCATCAAACACAACTGCTAGACGTGTATAGAATCTCTCTTTCAACAGTACTCCTGAAAATGTTGGTTCTTGAACAATCTCAGTACAGTCAACGAGGTTAGGTTCCCAGACCTACTATTTTACCAAATTTGTTAAATGTAAATTATCTACAAATGTTTCAAATTATGTGTTTTCTAAATTTAAACAGTTGTACGATACATTGTCTTATTATCTGAAGGGAAACAAATTATGGTATAGTAATTCATCAAAATGTAAAATCACACATACAGTAGTAGTATACAACATAAGAACTGCTCTATCACAGCAAAACTGATTTACTGTTGTAATGAATGAAAAACAGTGACTACAGTTCTCACACTCTTTAATAGCGCCAGAGTGTAATCACACACATTATTTCAGCGTACATTTTAATTACAACAAATATCACACAGAGCAGAGCATTACCACCATCGCATGTACTTAGTCCTATCAACCATAGTTACAGAATAGTTTACTTACAGCCTCCCCCAATTCTGTAAGTTCACAACCTATCTAGTTTTACTAAGACCTTTAGTCAAACCATCAGCAACTTGATTATGAGCTCACATAAACTAACTTATTAATATTATTGCCCAACAGCACATCTTCCCTAATGAAATTATATTTAACTTCAGTGTGCTGGCTTATTTTGTTTCAAGAATGTTTGTCGTCTTTATAGCGAACTGATTGTTCACACACAACCTCCTCAATCAGTTGGAACATATACTTACATTTTTGTCACAGTCAGGCACTGCGATGTATTCTGCTTCACAAGTGCTTAAACTTACAAAATTTTGTTATTCTGACCTCCGAACAATACATTTGTCATACAGACTCAGCAGACATCCAGTTACACTTTTCCGATCAAAGGTATCATCCCCAAAATCTGAGTCAACAAATGCTCAAAGCTTACTACTTTTTTTGTCTGTATTTATTCAATCAATTCTGTTATATCTAGCTACAAATATACTCCTTAGTTCACTTTGTGCTAGTCACAACTGTCTGTGTGGTGCCAACTGCACCAATCACCATTTCCCTAGGGTCCTATAACATATTACCAACTTAACCAACACCTTCCCTATAAGGGAAGGTTGACATGAAGTTCTGGAGATTCTCTTCCCTAGTCTAGGCCCTAGTTTTTTTACATCATGTTTACGGTCAACCCAGCACACATTGATGAAATGGGCATTGGCCCACACACGTCAGCATGGTCTTGATGCTCGAACCATGTTTCTAGCAAATGATGTTTTGTGCTGCTTTCCATGTACACACCCTTCACAAAAGAACTCTTGTTTTTCACAGAATATCACATTGTCTACTAGGCCAGGAACAGTAGTGTACTTAAAAAATGTGATTTTAATATGTCCCAAATGTTCATGCCAAATCTGAAAGCTGTTCTCTGCAACATTAAGTTCACACCGACTTGAGAGTTTTAAACAGCATAGTACATACAGGTTATTTTCACTATGTGTGGCTACCTATTTCTTCACTCAATGAATAATCAGTCACTAAAAATGAATTCTTATCATAATTCCTATTCTGAAACCTACTCTTGTGTGAAGATGGTACCTTACATTCTCTGGCTGTGTGTCTTTTTTTTTCTGCAGTTATACCAAATTACACTCTTTTTACTAAATCTGTATTTTGCTACAGACAACGCAATAAAATGAACATTAAAAATTTAACTTTTGAAAAATATCATTACACTTTATTGCATATAATTCAACATAAACTATAGCTGCGTTACTGCTTGTATGGTTGGCAGCAAAATTACGCAATATAATTCTGTGAATTTTCACATTTAAATAAATTCAACAATACTGAAACAAAATCAGCACGATTTTATTTTATATCAATAACAGTTTTTTTTATCAAACTGTATTGATTCATTTTGACTGCAGACTGCACTTTTTATCTTACATGCACAAACGTCAAGTGACATGTTCAGAGAGAGGTCAATATTTCCTGTTATCAGCCGTTATGCGCAGAAATATACAAATTGACTGAAAATATAACATTAGCAGGATTTTTTGAGTGCTCACTTTATCCTGAACCGACTATAGGAGCCTAGTTGTGAGGTTACATAGTGTTTGTTTACCTTCATCAGTTGATAATCAGGCGTGCCGGAAATTCCTCAATTTTTCTGGAAATGTGCATAATATTTTTGTGACAACAGCAATCTCCATGATTGCTTCTCCTGCGTCCCTAATTTGCTTCAGGATGTAGCATATCACAAATTCATTTGGTTACATTTTTAATAGATGAAACTTTTCTATCAGCGTCATCTTGTAGAACTCTGACTTCTGTTGATAAATGGAGTCTAGTTTTTCCATTATATCAAAAGACATGGAGCAATTTTTCTTAATTGCCATCTGCTTGAAGTCAATGGCGGATGTGAGCACAAACATAGCATTAGCATCTTTTCTTCCTCAAACTCAGTCTTCTGTATTCTTCAGTTTCTTTGTTTCTCCATTAACGTATGCAAATAATCCTTTTGCTTTAAGGGCGGAGACGATCTGGAACTTACATTGCGAATAGTTCTGTCTGTCAAAGTTTAGTAAATGTCCCGCTTCTACTCGATCACCCATACATGGCACTTCGATAACCACTACTCAAACAATTACAGTGTCCTCATTCCTGGGCCCGTAACCTGTTATTATAAATGAAATACAGTTACCACAGTTCTCATACTCTTTAATAGCATCGGAGTGTAATCACACACATTACTGAAGCGCATATTTTAACTACGACAACTTTCACACAGAGCAAAACATTATCATCATCCTCAGTCCTACCAGCAATACGTACAGAATTATTTACTCACAATTAATGTGTACTTTATACGTAGTAAACATTTTCACTCTGGAAAAAAATGTGATAAAACATTTTGTAATATTCTGCAATGGTGATAAGGTTAGCATTACTGGGTGTGAAATGGAGGTGGTGACATGTACACTAGAAAGTGTCACTTCCTCTCTAGCAGCTCTTCATTTCCACTAAACTTCTTCCTCCACAGTCATTGCATCAAATGTATTTCCATTTCTAGCTGCTTATCACATGAGCTTCCTGTTTGCAGTGAAGCGTTTGGTTTTCCAGACTTGTAGAAAACTTTGTCTATGTTGTCAGTTTAGCTCAAAGTTGGAAATCATTCAAAATCTGAACATAAGGAAGCAATGCAGACTCTACTGATCCTGGAAATTTTTTAATTTGTTCTATAATACAATTATATTCTTGGAACTTTTTGCATAATCTCTCAGAATCACTTAATAATTAAGAAATTTAAGTGGAACTAAATGTTTATCTTCAGGGTCTTGATAACTATCGTAATCAATATCTCTGCCATCGTTAGCTAACATGTCCAACTCATTTATTTATGGTTGGTTGTGAGACTGCATCCTTTGCAGCACATTTGAAATCTATAACATCACAAATATTCAGTTTCATCTTCAAGTACTCGACTATTGCTAGAGACTCGTCAGATGATATTGCTAGACAAGTAACATATTTTTGTAGAATTTCTTTGAATAATTCGCATCAACTCAGGTACCACAGGTGACATAATGTAGGTCAGTAGTCAGCAGCAACACAAACTGCTGCAAGTTCGACGTACATGTTAGGAAATGAGATTCAAACACATCCTTATGGAACAACTGAGTATGCAGTGCTGCCACAACAAAGCAAACTACTGAACTGCTGTTCTTACCTCAGGTCATTGACCACATGAATAAGTGTTGAGAAGTAAATTTGTATGTGTTATGTTGGTAGCAAAGGGAGAAACTTGTATCTGTGTAAAGTGTTGTGTCTTGTAGTTAGTAGTCTTCTTCCGGTAGCCATGATGGCGAAACGGTTGTATCTCGTATGAGATTGGATTAAATAATATTATCAGATGGTCGTTTACTTTATTGATCGCCGATAATGTTCAACAGGTTATGGGCCCAAACTCGCAAACCTGGAAAGAACCCGATCGCGGCGCGCACGCGTATATAAACGGCAACAAGATCGTGATAACCTAGAAGTGCCACGTGGTCGCGAAAAGTGTGGGATAACCCTAGTAGGTATAGCACTTATCGCACGATGTCTAGCTCCAGAATGGGCACATCAGGCGCGTCGGGATCGCCGGTCGTGGAAAGACTTCTCGGATGCGAAAACTATTCCTCGTGGAAGTTCGCCATGAAGGCCTACCTAATCCACGATGAACTTTGGGACGTGATTGAGACGAAACCAGCGGAATCCGAGGACAAAGGCGCATGGAAGAAGCGGGACCAAAAGGCACATTCACGCATCGTTCTGTCCGTGGATAAAATAAATTATTCACACATCAGGGACACGAAGACAGCTGCTGAGGCATGGCAGGCATTGGAAGGTGCGTTCGAAGACTCGGGACTGACTAGGC
>PNEQ01123993.1:0-26646 GCA_003012365.1 Medauroidea extradentata | reverse complement strand
CCTAACTCTGATGCCATCTGTCGATGAAATTTTAAACTATCTCTACGGCGCGAAGCAATAGTGGCGTGTGCCAACGATAATCGACTCGGTTGCGTCGCTTTGTACTGCCGCTGATTAAATAGAATTATACAGTCAGTAGGTATGTCAGTAAGAACTTAAATAAATATTTTAAAGTATATTAAATACAGAGAGGTCGTTTACAATTGATGTTGTTTCACTAATGCTGTATTCAAATAAGAAAATACACGGGACTACATGCAGTTATTCGCTACCAACCATACAAACAAAAATGTAACTGTTGTTAATGTTGGCTTATATGCAGTAACGGCTAGTGATTTTTTTCAAAGGTTAAATCTTTAGTGCTCACTTTATTCCGAATGGCCTATACACGAATTACTTAGAATTATCTCAGTGCTGGTTGCAAGTTAACAAGCTATTGTACGAAACGGTCGAAAAAATTCGTGTGATAAGTTAGTTTTTTTTTAGCTGAATAGTGTCACGACTTGTGTAATTTTGTTCAGAATGTGGGATTCGTTCTGTTCCAATAGGGTTTCATTAAATCAAACCTTTGCTGACAGATTGTTACGACATGACATTTGTACTGCAGGACTGTAGTGTAGTGCAGCGTAGCGTAGTGTAGAAAAGTGTGGTGTAGTATGAAGTTTAGTGGACTGCAGGACAGGTGCCTTTGTTGTGACAGCTGGCAGTTTTGGCAGTGCTATGCGTAACCCTAATTGCGGTGGCCACGCTGAGTGTGTTACAAGCACTACGAATACAGTTGTACTGACGGCATTTCGTTTAGTTGAGTCTGAATCGCTTACTAGTGTTTAAATATCAAGATTTCAGAGTATCAAACTAACTTTTATGCTTTTTCAGAAACACCTTGCGTCTGCCCTAATTGTGTTCGTATGTGTGTATATGTATAATTCATAATATAGAAAATAATGCCAGAGTCGAATTAATTTGTTTCTATGTCAGCTGTTGGTGTCATTTGTCTGCATACTTCTTGAAATGTTATATATTTTTGTATGGGTTCTTGTTTTTTTTTTTTAATAAATGAAACTGACAATCTTTTCATTACTTTTTTTATATCTGACTTGCAATGACATTTAATTCAAAATAAATTATGCTTCAGGTTTGTATTGAACTTGTAATTCCCTATTTCCTGCATAAGGCAATGCTATTAATATGAATCACTGTAACGTAGACTTAAAATTCTCTGTTTGTGTGTGCATAAAATAATACAAAAAACTAAATTTGAAAACATTGCGAATACAGAAAATACACGATAATGCTGTATGTTGATTGTACGAAAAGTTGAATAATCTAGAAATTTTTATACACAAAATGAGTTGTTTGTGTAAATTCTATAGTGTATCACAAGAATAAATTTTTTCCATAGAGGATTAAATCGCCAAAAAAAATCAATAAACTTAAAACATTACAGGATTCAACCCAGATGAGATTTGTCATATTAAATTGGAATTTGAAATTTTATTATTTATTTATAATTGGGAATGGTTACAAGGGCGGTACGGGTATACCACGTCCGTACAGAAATTGTTTACATAAACAAATAGCAAAGTAAATTTCTAGTTCGTTGTGCACTGAATATTCTGTACATGTTGTTACAATTTGACTACTATAGCTCTGTTTATAAAGCTGTCGCCAAACCTATTCAGAAAAGTAAAAGTTTGTTGAAAAATAAAACCTATATCGAAGAGAATCTGGCCACATGAGTACTTAAATTGGCTTGATTAATTATTTTACTTTATTGTTACCTTATAATAGGACACAATCCAGTAAATTGAATAAATTCATGAGCTTGGAACTGTTCAGTATTTAATTATAAGTTTACATGAAAAGTTTTCAATATATTTTTGCATAACATAATGTTTTTTTTAACATAATCTTGATTATTCTGGTTACGCACAAGACAAAGCATAATTAAAACAGATATGCTTTTCTTAATTCAATGCATTATTGCACAGGATGCAAGATATCGAACTGAAAATAAGGCAGCACCAAGTTCAGAATTTGACATAAATATGCGGCATTTTTCAATTTAAATATTGGCTATACTAAATTCACAATTTGTCTGGGTGACCTTCAAATTTTCGCAACTACATTTAGTTTGTACACACAAGTATCTAGTGACATATGTAAGAAATATATATACATATATATTCTATCGCACCAGGGGATAGTAGTTAAAGGGTAAAACTGCCTACCTCTAGGTAATTTTTGCCACGAAATAATTCTAGAAAATAACTTCGTATTCATATTTGCATTACATGTAGTATACTCGAGTCTTAAAACTAGTGCCACTGAGAAGTTAAATAACGGCTACAAAATGAAAATGTTGGGGAAATGCTATTGGGGATTGCAAGTCAGCCAGACATTATTTATCACTGTCGAAACTCAACTCAGGGTAAAATCAAACGATCATCTTACCTTGATAAGGTAAAGGTTCACGAACTCTACAGCTATGCAGTGTTGTGCAGCGATACAGCGTACAAGAATATAGATAATGTTTCCAGGAACAAACTTGCTCCACCACAACTCTAAGAGCCGAATTCAGAGACGTCTTTAGATGGCTATTCTCTCACCGAATGGCTGTTCTGTGAAAACTACATGGCAGGGACGTCTTTAGGTGGTTGGTTGACCGTTGGATACGGCAATCTTGCCACTCGAAAGGGAATGAGCTCTGAAACTTATTCGGAAGACTATTTGGCTCGAAGTAAACGAAAGAGTTCAAAAATTTTATACATTATTCGTTTTAAGCATTTTAACATGAAGTTGTAAATTACATAAAATATTCTTGTTTCTTGGCAGAACCGTAAATTGGTCGTTCTGTGAAATTTGTTTTGAAATAATCGGTTGGGTTAAAGTTCGTTTTACCCATAAGGATTACATATTCAGCGTGTTGCTGCAATGGTAGAAAATTGGGATAAACTGTGGTTGTGAATGTGTTTATTTCGATTGTAGTGTAGCGTTTTAAGTAGATTTTTTTTAAAATCAATAGTTACGTTACAATATAAAAACATATTTTTAAACTATACCAAGAATCATAATTTTAATTCATAATACCATGTCATTTAGTATACTAAAATAACCAATTGAAACGTGGCCACTTGACCAGGGGCGTTATCTGAAGATACGATATCCAACTTGACGGTCTGATAACACCTCCTACTCACCGCAGAGCACGAGACACTACATATGAAAAAAAAAACAGCAGACGATCAATGTACAATACTGTTACATATAAATGCACACACACAAAACAAATATCAGCAAATATAACTCGTTTACAAGTCGAGAGCGTAAGCCTCCGTGGCGCAATCGGCTAGCGCGTTCGGCTGTTAACCGAAAGGTTGGTGGTTCGAGCCCACTCGGGGGCGATTTAATTTTATATAATTAACTCCGACTTGAACGTAATAAGTAAAATAATCGAACATATAATACCAGAGGCGACATTTATGGTAAAGTCATTAAAAAAGTTAATTTTTTTTTGCCGTGTGCAAATCTGTCAACGCCAAACATTAAAACATATATTTAAAAGTTGCTATTACCACGATCACACACACTTAAAAATAGTATTTGAGTGGATAGGTTAACCATTACATGGAACTGATGAACTCATAGTTATTTGTAAGATTTTATATATTTTAAGCATGTAATATAACGTAAGAATCTGTTCTCAAACATTTCGTAAACATATCCAACCGTAGTCACTCTACACAAATTGGACAACATAATACTGAAGAATTAAATTTTTATAAATTTAACTTTACAAATAACTGTTACTTTCTGTTATGCCGATACTGAAATCGGAAATGTAATGCCCTGTTTACTTGTGTCCTGTGTCCAGGAAATGAGTTAAGTAAGTCACGTCGTAACCTAAAACTGAGTGCCATAAACCACCGACAGTGAACGGGGCAATGTCAGCAAATTTAACTGCAAAGAAATAATTTTGATCGTGTTACAAGTATATGAGATACAGTACTGTTAACTGGACAATGTTAAACATCGAAAAATAAAGCAACATTTAAATTTATATTAAAAATCATAACATAAGATAATCTGACAACCATATACTACTGATAACATGAAAATAACGATGTCATTTATTATTAAAGTGTATTACAAAACTTCCTTTTTTTTTTTTTTTTAGATTGTTGTTATTGAAAATATGATTTGCTGCATTACTCTCGCCAATTAATATTTAATTTTAATAATGGAACAATGTGCGATACATGTTTAATTGCAGGTTCACAACTACAGCTGGTTCTACAGGATGTTGTCAAATTGCATCTCAATATGTTGGGGAAACAATGCTCTCATGCAGAGGATCAGAAATGTTACATGGATATAGTTCCGAAAACGCACCGTTACAGTATTGCAGTTCAAAATACATGATATACGGTTCATATCACGCGGGCCACTGTTTTCACAGTTATATCTACTGTTATGGGTTAGTGACATAGCGGAGTAGTGTATAATATACAGGACTGATGTAATGACGTTCCACAGAAATATGGTCCAGCCTGTGCTATCAACCATACATCATGTTTGTGAACTGAAGTGCATTAATGGTCCGTTTTTGGACCTATGTCAATTCCACTTTTCTTGTTACTCTAGAAGTGAGGATTGTTCTCCAAAATATTGACATGCAATTTGATAACACCCTGAATTAATGTCTTAAATAATATAATTAAGGGGTTTGTGCTACTAATGATTGTTTTAAACTAACGGTAGAGTCTTCATTGCTGACGTTACCAAAGAATAACGACAGGGAAATATTTTAGTGTGTTTTTTAAGGGCTAATTTATCGCAACACAGCTCTAGTATAAAGTTTTTCGCATATCTTGTGGAGGAAGCATAACATGGTGAGGTTGTAACAGAAACTGAAAGTAACAACAACTACGGATTTGTCCGCTGTACGCAAAGAAAAAAATCATTTGTTGTACCACTGCAGAAATTGTTCCAAGCAACGGTCGAATAAAATTAATTTAAAATATTCTTTTAATATACCACGTTTTGAAATTGGATAACAGAGTATAAAATAAGACGTGGCATATAACAAATTATTACATATTATTTTCTGCTTTATTGTCTCGTGAGTTATTAATTTCACAATCATGCGTTTTAAAAACGCGGTGTATCAAAAATATTTTTTTTGTTCATAAATAATATTTGTTTACCATTTTCTCCTCCTTTTTTTTTTACTAACATTCGTTCAGTTTTGTGCTACATTTGAAGTTTCAAGTTTTCAGCTCATCGAGAAGTTATTTTAAAATGGATTGAAACATTTGTACCGAACAGACAAACAAACAGACAAGGAAGTGGTTACCATTCAGTTCTGAGCTAAGTTAAAGTTTCAAGTCTCTAGCTCATTGTTTCCCTACGTATATTAATGAACAGACCATCAAACAGACAAGAAAGTTGTTGCCATTCAGTTCTGAGCTATGTTGAAGTTTCAAGTCTCTAGCTCATTGTTTCCCTAGGTAACTGTTACTGAACAGACCAACAAACAGACAAGAAAGTTGTTGCCATTCAGTTCTGAGCTATGTTAAAGTTTCAAGTCTAGCTCATTGTTTCTCTAGGTAACTGTTACTGAACAGACGAACAAACCGACAAGAAAGCGAGTTACTTCATTAAATCTAACTGTTCACAGAGTCAGAAAAGTTTTGGGAAATTATCCTCAGATATTTCATGTGGTCAATGAAAATTCTAAGGGCAACAGTTATTAAAAACTAAATACGGTATAAACAAAATACATGAAACTGATGTCGCTGTTTTAGGTACTACTTGCGTGCCAAGTTTTATGGAATTCTGGAAAATGGTTATTCTGTTATTTCGTATCAAAATATCGTTAAATTGTCACTTATGTAAAGACAGTATAAAGTAAATACAAAAACGTCAAGTTAACTAAATACTATATTAGCACCGAGTTTGATGAAACTTTTAAAAATTATTTCTTATATATCTCGTGTGACCATACGTTTACACGGCCGACATTTAGAAAATACAAACACGGAATGAACAAAATTAAAAATACCAAGTCACCTAGTTAAGTACTACTACAGGGCTATATGTACTGAGTATGAAGTACTTCTGTAAATGGTTCCTTAGATGCCTCATAGATCAAAATACGCCAAACAGGCTCCATTATATATGTGTAACTGTTTTAATGAAATACTTAAATATGATTCTTCTGATATTTCGTGTGTTCCGAAAATGTTAAAATACTACCCGTCATTTCGAAAATATGAACACGAAATAATGAAACTACATAAAAGTGGAGGCAGCTTACTGATACATACATACATACATACATACACACACACACACACACACACACACACACACATATATATATATATATAATTTTATTTTCGTCGTAATTTTACATGGCGAGAGAAGGCATAAGCCTTTTCTTATATATAAACATGAAATTGCTAGTAAAAATAATTGAAATACATAATAGCTTAATGCATATGTGTGAGCCAAGTTTGATGAAATTCGGAAAAATATTTTTAAACTCTAAAATATCATATTATGCTTAAGTTATAAACATGGCCAACGTTTTGAAATTATTAACATAGAAACACGAAATATACAAACGTCAAATCACCGTAGAATGTAGAATGTTTGCACCAAATTTGATTGGATTCTGAAATAATACACATTTTTGCGATTGTCATAATTTATAATGCAAAAATTAGGAATATGCCCGCCATTATAAAATTATGAATACAGGCTTAATGAAATACATTACAGTTAAGGCAGCTTAGTTTGTAATAGCCTAATATATACCTACTGAGTTTAATGAAATCCGGAAAAATATTTCCTCACTACGTCATATGATGCTAAACATATAAAAATGTCCACCGTTTTGAAAATATGAACATATGATGAACGAGACACATGAAAGTCAAGTCAGCTAACTAAGTAGTGCATGTGTACTAAGACTTATACAATTTGGAAAAACATTTCTTTAGCTATATCATATTATGATAAAATACAAGCATGACCGCAGTTTTGAATATATAAATAAAGTATAAACTAATTACACAAAAGTAAAATCTGCTTAGTATGTAATGCATATGTACAAAGTGTGATGAAATTCGTAAAAAATTTCCTAAAATACCTCATATTATGCTAGAATTATAAAAAAATTTCCACCATTTTTTAACTAAATACTTGGAATGAACTAAACACATAATGGTCAAGTCACCTTACTACATATGTACTTTATGTGTACCTATTTCAATGCAATTCTAAAATACGGTTTCTTTCTAGTCGGTTCTCCCTACTGTATGTGAATTTAGTTTTATTAAATTCAGTCAATGGGTTAAAAAAAATATGAACACACACGGACACATACACACATTCACGCAGATAGAATGGTGGTTCCAAAAGCCTACCTTTTCCTTGGAAAAGTAGGCTCAAACTCACATTTGAAATGTTTCTACATAAGCATTTCTGTTTGTTGAGTCTCATACACAAGCGCTGCGCGATGAGGTACCCTTCGTATATCGGAACTCGAGTTTCGCGGCGTGGTCACGACACCTTGCAGCATCAAGAAGCAACACTGCTTCCGTTTGATGGGTAACTCTCTCGTCCCCCTCTCATCCGCCATGAGAACCCACATTTTCGCACTCTTGTAAACTGCTTCAAACAATTTCAAGTATAGCGTTCTAGTTTTCAAAGACATGTCTGGGCAACCACGGACTTTATTTCTTGTCTGAGTTTGCCGAATATTTTAAACCCTCTTAATTTCGATATCGTTTGTTGCCTGGAATTTATTGTGGTTTACATTTCACAACAAACTAAAAGATGAATTTAAAATTAAAAAATCGTGATTTGAACGGCTTAGACAGCTAGATACGTTAAATGTCTAACAAAAGTGTTTGGTTGACTCTACTGCGACCAAAAAACGACAGATATATATTCGTCTGAATTTAACATGTAATTCTCCATGCCCTCATGCGCGTGAAGCCTTGCCTTAATACTCAGCTATATATATCCTCTGAACCCCTGTTAATCCTCTTCCTCCAATTATTAAAGTAAAATTGTGACGTGGTTAATAAACACAGTATTCCTACGTCGAAAACTGTATAAAAAACGTGTAACTACAAACAAAATCCTTAAAAACCAAGTTACCAAAATTCTGTGCAGAACTACATACGTTACAGTTTTAAAGTTTGCAAGATTATGCAAAAACCTTTTGTAGTTTTACGAAGAACGCTTTCGATAGCTGGATTTCTAAATACATTTTTTCCGTGTATCGATTTAAAATACTGTAGATTCTAAAAGTAACTAGGGAATTCCATTTTTATAAACGAAAACTATAAAGAGCCCACGAAGTTCGTATTAACCTTCCTTAAAAGTTATTTACATTACAATATTACCGGTAATGAAGAACAGTCAACCTTTCTTAAAATATATTTACATTACGATATCACCGATAATGGAGAACAGTCAACCTTTCTTAAACGGTATTTGCATTGCGATATAACCGGTAATGGAGAACCATAAACCTTTCTTAAAAGGTATTTATATTACAGTATTACCGGTAATGGAGAACAGTCAACCTTTCTTGAAAGGTATTTGCATTGCAATATTACCGGTAATACAGTCAACTGTTAACAAGACACGTTATTCAAGGAATGGAATGATGTTGGACTAACAAGAGGTAAAGAACACTTTTTTCGCATCCTAGCAGGTGCTAATTAAAACACAGCTCTCTGGATCGGCCGCATATTTCGAGTCGCGATGGTAAAGATAGGCTAGATCACTCCCACCTAGGTCGTCCGGGCTCGATTCCTGACGAAGTAGCATTTATTGCAATAATTAGAAACCGTGGCGACATTGATGTTGACTGGTGGGTCTTCTCGGGCCACACCCTCTTCCCTCTGGTTTGCACCCTGTTGTATACAATATGGTTACTCTGACTATAATGTGATATTGATGCCATAGTAATTAAAGAAATTATCCGTCATCTCTTCTGCTTTTACGATAAAATTTCTTTTGAATCCTTAACGAAACGGGATATCGAAGAATTGTTGCACAGTTTTGTTAATTAAAATGTATTTTATGTATAATAATATTTTTATGACAGTATAAATAAAGGTTTCAGATAATTATGCAATTAAAAAAATTCCCATTAATGAGCTCATTAGCCAAAGCAATATAAAAATGTGCCTATACAAACAAACAAACTACACAGTAAAACATCATTTAACAAAAACAAAACTATGCCAAAGTTTTTCGATATCTGCTCTCGTATAGTATAAATTATGCGTCTTGGCCTTAATCAGAGTGTCGTACCTACTCGACAAAAATAAATTCTTGTTTTAACTTTCTAGGATCCATAGTTTTTGTGTCAAATGCACCTAAAGGTTACAGTTGTTGCTACAATGGTCTGATGGGTAAATATAAACATGCTGGCTGAAATACTGTGTCGCACGTGTAACCAGCCCACTAGACCACTTAAGATATCGCGGTAACCTTTCGGTGCGTTGTATAAGAAAACGGTTATTTATAAAGAATTTAAACAAAACTGCATTGTTATCTAATAATTATGACACAGTGAATAATTACTACGGCATTAACATCCATCACTTTTCAGTCACAGGAACCATATTGTATGCAACAGAAGAGTACGCACATTGCTATCTTTCACATGACGAGGGTGCTTACGACGCATCATACAGCCATTTTATAAAATATTTCGATTTACTTATTTCACACACCACATTTTCTACCTATAACGCAGTAATTTTCATTTTACCCACATAATATGCTTTCGGACTTCACCTTTAAGGGCTTTCACAGTCCTTAATATTTTGATGGACCACGAGTGCCACATATAAAAGATCTTCTTTTCAAGTCAGCAACCAGATACTCGTGTATGCAGTGTTGCCTACGCGCTAGGCTATGTATCACCACGCCTAAACTTCATGTGAGTTTTACATGAAAACTATGCGTCCTAGACATTCGTTACAAGAAGACTTTTTTTATTACTAGAGTTACGTTATTCAATAATTCAGTTTTAAATGTTCGATTATACTAACGATAAAAATGTTCTCAGCATTTAATAGTAGCCACCCCTTTTATTTTCGTAAGGGTTGAAGATATCAAATGGTATTTACTGTTGTTTTGTGGGCCGTATTGTAATGAAGTAATATTCTGAGTTTTGTCATCTTACGTCAGTCAGTGTTCAGTTTGTGGGGAAGTTAAAGTATCAAAGTATGATTCAAAGGCGAATTACTCCGTTAATATTACAGTTATGTACGAAGTGTTTTAATATCTCCTGCTTTACTTTTTTACAATGAATTACCTACCGGCATTTATCGGTGTTATAGTGAACATCCTGCGTGTGTGACATATGTTTGGACTGCTCGGGATTTTAATCTGCACCCGTAATTGGCAGGTCAGAACAGTAGTAGTAATATTAGTAAGATATCTACGGAGCGTAAGAGGGGACTAACTACAGTGATGTGTTGCCACATTGTGTGGTGAAATGACATATTACAACATTTAAGCCTCCAATTTAGCCCAGAATTCGCGTGGAATGTTTATTGTGCGGTTGTTTCTGGACATCCTACAGTGTGTGTGTGTGTGTGTGTGTATACACACACACATATATATATATGTGTATATATACATATATATATATATATATATATATATATATATATATATATATATATATATATATATATATATATATATAGGGACCTGCATTCCAAACCATGCTAACTCCAAAATTTAAGAATTATCAAAATCGGATAATTTATTTACTATGTGCGTTTATTTCTATCTGAAATATGACACTAATGCAAGAGTAAAATTTGTATTTTAAGTAGTAACATATTTAAGATAGATATAAACGCACACGAAAAAGATATTACTTTATATTACTGCTTCATAAATTTTCAGTTATTATGGTTTCGAATTCAGGTCCCCACATATATACATATATTTTTTTGGGACCTGAATATATATTTGAACTTGACATCAACACTTTTACATAACATAGTTGAATCCAGTTTCTAGTCAAGTGCAGACAACAGGCGGCTTAAAAGTTTCTCCACTTACTCCAGTTTACCGGAAGCTTTGCACGTATTCCCAACGCAATCTTCTCTCTCCCCAAACAGAAAAACGATTTAAAAACAGCTATGCGCTTTGCCTTGAGGGTACACACTAGAGACACATTCGAGATAGCAAATTTTTCCTCTGTTGTATTATTTATTTGTTACGTTTTGGAAATAAAAACCCTTATTCATTATCTTAACATCTTGTCTTACCTGACTGGGATACCAGTTGGGCGACAAGAAAAATAAACGTGCTTGTCCATACGATTTATAGCCCCATGATCTATAACGCGAGAATGCTTATTTATTTACAGCACGTGGAATAAACATTGCAATTATGATCAGTGTTGTAAGCTGCAAGAACATATTGCTATATGCGGTTCGGAATAAAGTGAGCACTCAAAAAAGCCCTGTTAAATTTCTCTTTGCAGCAAATTCGTATCTTTCCGCGCGCAACGTCTCAACGACGGGAAATGTCTAACCTATCTGGACACGTCACTTAATGCTTGCGCGTTTAAGATAAATTGTGCAGCCGATAGGTACCTGTATAGTTTGACACAAAAACGTTTATTAATTAATAGTTATGTCAAATTTAGTTCATTTTATTTCAGTATTGCTGTATTTAAATAGGAATATACATGGAACTACTTACTGCAATACGCTGCCAACCATACGAGCAGTAAGGTAACTATTGTTAACGTTGAATCATTTGCAGTAACGGCTAGTGACTTCTTTCAAAGGTTAAATTTTTAGTGCTCACTTTATTCCGAACGACCTATAATACGTTTCTACAGTTTCTGTAGGCAATTCTGTCAGCTGTTGACACACCGGCATTGTTTTGGCTGTTATATGAACAACGATTTAGTTGTAAGAGTTTGTAACAAGATAATCATTTCAAGTAATTATTAACCGTTGAAAATACTTGACGTCTCCGAAATATTTTCTATTGCAACAATTTTACAAGGAAATAAATATTAATTGATGAGTGTAAATTAGTGGCGACGGTATAATAATCAATGTCATAAAATAAATATAGATCATCGTTAGTTGAGCACTTTGGATAACTCTAACTACATTTTTATTTATGTTTTGTTTGTTACCTCTCAATGAATTTTGACTGTTTTTTTTTTTTAGTTTGGGAGTGTTTCCAATGGGGTTGTATCGCAATATAGCCTCTAGTAATTCATAAACACAATATTTTGAAGTGAGTCCCGAATGGCTTCGCACTATTTAATTCCCATAATGTTAACCAGTTACAAGTATAAATAAATAGGTTACCAAAGTGCCAAATAATACGAAAATACACTATATTCAAGTCAGCTTTGAATGTAGTATTTGTGTGCCAAGTTTGGTGAAATTCTGAAATATATTTCTTAATATATGTGATACTATGCTAAAAATAAAAAAAAAGGCCACCATATTGAAAAGTATGAACACAGGAGGAACTGAGTAGGCCTACACAATATTCAACTTACCTTTTGTTGCAGATTCAACATTATTACTGGGTATTGCTAATCGCTACAGTTGATGTATTGTTGATTCCGCAGCATTAAGGGTTTGCTGTTATATTGAAACTTCCGTTATCTTAATTAAGACACGTTGTGTAATAAAATATAAAAATATGTACTTATTAATTTGTACAATTCAGTTACATTAAAAATTAGCCACGGAGGAGCTTTAATTAGTGCTCGGGCCACAGCAATGCAAAAAAAAAAACAGTTAATATATAGTTAAGGTTTGACGTGTCTCACCTTGTAATAACCCGGGCAGGCTGGTTGTGGTCGCGGTTACGATGGTCGAGCGCGATAGTTCAGGACCTCGGGCAGCATCATGGCGTCTTGCTGGTCACATGAAGGCAGACAGCTCCCTCTGCGCCTTATGTGACTCTTAAATAGTCGCGATTTGTTATAAACGTGTACCCGTTTATCGCGTCTACTAGCGGAAGTACGTTGGGGCGTGTTTTAATGTCCTCGAGGCTGCAGACATTCCTCCGTCGCCGTGTTTATTAACCTGCCCCAGATATTCGGTAACCTTCGACACCGCACTTTACGAATATGCTCTGGTCTCGTGCCGTAACATTTTGTATGTGTTATATGTGTACCAAGTTTGGTGAAGTTCTGGAAAATATTTCCTAAGATATGTGAAACTATGGTAAAAACATAAAACAGGCAGCCATTATGAAAATCTGTACACCGGATACAAAATTCACAATATTCAACTCAGTTTTTATTTAGTATATGTGTACCAAGTTTGTTGAAGTTCTGAAAAATGTTTCCTAAGATACGTAATGCTATGCTAAAAATATAAAAATGGCCTGTATTTTGAAAATATGAGCTTTGTATATAGTAGGGGAAAGTAGGGTAAAACCGGGTACCCCTTGTTTTCAGCAACTAGTGCTGCAATCTGTGCGTAGCGACGTGAACTACATCCCATATAGTCAACGAGCATTTTGCTTTTAGTAGCAGTACTCAAAAGCGTCGTCTGTTTAGTTTGTGGCAATGAGAAGGAATGCTGCGTGAAAAGTTGGACTTCTGGCTACGTTATTGTTTCACTTTTTAAATCTCCGCAACGAGATACGATATCGGTAAGTACAGCAAAGTTTTTATCAGTTTTCAGACTGTATATGCAAACCACGCCAATGTTCGTAAGTAGCGGGGTCACGATGTATAGCCATTTTTATTTTCAGGTGTATGTTGGGGTAAAACCGGGTACCTATTGGTAGGGTATAATCCGGTGGTACCCGGTTTTGCCCATCGTTCTACCTTAACTGCATCATTGTGCACAACATATTTCGTAACATTGTGCTGTTCTTTAAATTATAGCAGTAATATATATTCAAAAATATGTTTCCATTTTCGGAATCATTTAGGCCAAATTACAAATGGCAAAGAGATTATCTAATTTCTCAGTATGATAAAATGCAAACATGTTTCCTTATATATTTCACTAAATATAACTGACTTGATCAAGAGAGTTTTACGTTCCTTTAACACAGATTGCAAAATGAAATGGCGGGGAAATAGGAGAACCCTGAGAAAACTCATTAACCTGCGACATTGTCCTGCATGATTTTCATTTGCAAAAATTCGGAGTGACCCTGCCGAGGATTGAACCCTGCCCCCCTTGGTAGAAGGCAAGGACTCTGGTAGTTTGATCATCGCGGCCCCTGACTAAATAGAAGAAATATGTATTTGCAGCTTGCTTTTTTTTTAGAGGGGTTTATCGTCTGGTTTACAGCTGGGGTCATTAGAGACGATGAACATTAAAACTTTAACACGTGACAGGGACTAAGGCAGTTGTCGGCCATGGCCTGGGCTGTATTTACAGTTTAACATTTCGAATAAGGCTATCTTTTTATTATATTCTTAATCTGAACTAAATGTGTAACTGTTTAATAACTAATTGAAATAAACATTGTGGATTGCAGGAGACCATTACGCCTCGCAATTACAAGAGAAAGACTACAAGGCAAAGTTGGTCCGAAGAGAGCATGGCAGGAGCCATAAGAGAAGTCTTGGATGCCACTATGGGGTACAAGATGGCTGCCAAGGCGTATAATGTGCCTCAGTCGACATTGGAGGACAAGGCAAGAAAAGCTCGCACAGAGTCTCTTTCTCCTAATACAGCAGCGATAAAAAAGTTAGGACGTTTCACAACAGTGTTCACTAGTGTCCAAGAAAAAGAACTAGTAAAAGATGTCCTTTTCCTCGAAGAGAGACTATTTGGGCTCACTTTAACATATGTGCGGATACTCGCCTTTGACCTAGCTGAAGCAAACAAAATTCCCCATCATTTTAACAAAGAAAAGAAAAAGACAGGGAAGGACTGGCTGTACAGCTTTCTTGAAAGACATCCTTGTTTATCTCTTAGAAATCCAGAGAAAACGTCTCTCGCTCGTGCAAAAGGGTTTAACCAGACAGCTGTTCAAGCATTTTACGTTTTATATGAGCCCCTTTTGGAAAAACACAAATTTTCGGCAAACAATATCTACAATGTAGATGAAACGGGTATAACGACTGTGCCAAACAAACCCTTTAAAGTATTGGCTCTTCGAGGGAAAAAACAAGTTGGGACACTAGCATCTGCTGAGAAGGGCACTTTAGTTACGGTTGAAACGTGCATGAATGCCGTGGGGAATTATATGCCTCCAATGTTTATATTTCCCCGGAAGAAGGCCAACCCTTTGCTGATGGATGATGCTCCCCCAGGCTCATTTGCTGCTTATCATGAAAGTGGTTGGATTATTAAAAACATTTTTCTTTCTTGGTGCGACAATTTTATTAAATTTTCAAATCCTTTGCCTGACAAACCAGTTCTTTTTCTACTGGATGGGCACGATTCTCATACAAAAAACCTTCAGGTTATCAACTTAGCTAGGGAAAATAATGTCGTCATCCTATGTTTTCCACCCCATTGCACACACAGACTGCAGCCCTTGGATGTGTCATTTATGGCTCCCCTCAGCACTTACTATGAACAAGAGGTAAGAAAATGGTTAGCAGCTCGTCCTGGGAGACATGTGACTATCTACCAAGTTGCTAAGCTGTTTGACACTGTATTCACTAAAGCAGCTGTGATGGGAACTGCGATAAGTGGTTTTAAAAATACAGGCATATTTCCCTTTGACAGGCAGGTGATACCTGATCATTTGTTTGCTCCAGCAGAAGTAACTGAGAGGCCTCTTGTCCAGCCACAAGACATTTCATTGCAAAGTGGCGAAACCTTATCTGCTGTTTCAATGGAAGTCTTACCCACTTCGCAACCTTTGAATGTGGACGTTGACAATAATGTGCCGTCACAAACAGAAGATGTTCCGAATTTGCCAGGTCCGTGTTGCACATCAAAGGAATTTGAAGCCACCCCATCAACTTCAAACATTCATGATGCCGTGCCATCTTCATCTCAAAATGATACCAACACTCCTGTAACTGTAGGCCTATTTGCAATTTCACCCATTATGATTAGGCCAGCTCCAAAGGAAAAAGAGCGGTGCAAAGCAACATCAAGCAGACTGAGAGGAAAAACAGCCATTTTGGCGTCTTCCCCTTATAAACAACAATTACAAGATGAAGATCATGACAAGCAAAACACAACACCAAAACGAAAACGTTTGGAAAAGCCACCGCAGAAAACACGAACGAAACCGAAAAACACTCGTGTCGTGGACAATGACAGTTATTCAGAAGAGGAGAGTTCTTCAATAGTTGCATGCATTTTTTTTGTAACAGTCTTTTCTCCGAGTCTGCTGCTGGTGAAGACTGGATTCAGTGTTCCATGTGCCACAAATGGGCCCACGAAGAATGCAGCGGCATTGAACAAGAAGACAACTTCGTGTGCGATTTTTGCTTTATGTAGAATTTATGTGACAGCAAAACTTCGCCTTGCCAATTAGTCTAAGTCTATGTTTAAGTTAATTCATACACCTCTTGTTATCATTCTTATAGTTCACTTGAAGGCATTTTTATCTTTTATAAAACATATAATTATTCACATTGGTTATACATGTTATTGTTTTACTAACATTTTTTGAACTAATACATTATCCATAAAATAAAATGCATACCCGGTTTTACCCCATGGGTGGGACAAAACCGGGTACTTTGTTTATATTTGAAATAAAATAAATATAAATTAAATTACTAAACAAGTGTTATTATTATAGTCATGACATCAAAGTATACTAAATGCATAGTGTGTACAGCGGTTTTCATTACATGTTCTAAACAATCATAGATACAGGACGCAACAAATCCTTTGGTACCCGATTTTCCCCTACTTTCCCCTACGTGTTTATCAAGTTTGAAAAATCTGAAAAATATTTCCTAAGATACGTCATAATATGAAAAATATAAACATGGCCGCCATTTTGAAAATATGCACACAGGATGAACTAAATACACAATACTGAAGCCAGCTTTGTATGTGGTATATGCGTATAATATTTGGTGAAATCGTGAAAAATATTTCCTAAGATATGTGATACCATGGTAAATATAAACATGGCCGCCATTTTGAAAATATGCACACAGGATGAACTAAATACACAATACTGAAGCCAGCTTTGTATGTGGTATATGCGTATAATATTTGGTGAAATCGTGAAAAATATTTCCTAAGATATGTGATACCATGGTAAATATAAACACGGCCGCCATTTTGAAAATATGCACACAGGATAAATGCAATGAAGTTCTAAAGTACGGTTCCTTAAATATAAAAGTTTGAAATGGCAGCCACTTTGAAAATATTTTAAGGGTGTAAACGAAATATACAAACGTCAAGTCAGATTGCTAAGTTCTACATGTGTACAAAATTTCATTAAAATCTGTCCAGTGATTAAAAATTTTTAATGGGACACACACACCAACACACACACACAGACACACACAAACACGCACAGAGACTTACAGACAGAAAGGTGATTTCATAAGCCTATTCTTTTCCTTCGGAAAGTAGGCTAAAGAAAGTCAATTCACTGTCAAAATATTTTAATCGGATACTTAGAAAAGGTTGTCACGATTCTTTGATGACGTTAAAAATATTTTAGACTTCGACAGTAAAGTGTACAGTTAACGATTAGTAGCAATGTTCCATCCAAACAAAATAAAGTTCTGTACCCTATCATATTATAAAAAAAATTTTTGTACTCAATTTTTATTTAATTTGTTTAGACGGTAAAGTAAGGGATTTTTGAGGTCATCATTACATCAGAAACTCTAAATGCCATGAAAAAATGCTGCTTCAAACGTTAAATTCCTGGTAAATGAGTTTACACACAGTAAAGTGTATTTCACAATAAATTGACTTTTTTTGGTTTAATTAAAAAAAATGTAAGCAGTGTACAGGCTGCCGTTTATAAAGCGCAGCGTAACTTTTGTCGAACAGGAACATGAACAGTCTCCATGTTTCTTTGGCTAATATGTCATCCATTTAATACAGACCTTGTAAGACACAGGACTTCGCTTATCTAACAATGAGAATGGAAGAAAACAAATCACTTACTAAATCATCAATGTCGTGCATATTCAGTAAACATCGTGAAGAACCCTCACAACCTACACTTGAGTCGTCCAGTTTAAGGGGTCACCCTACCTGCCCTTCAAACGCGTTGCAGCATGTTACGAAAATATTCTTTTTTCGACGAAACTATTTAGTGCACATTATGTCTGTATGTCTAGTAAATGAACACACACTTCAAACTATGTCACTATAGTTTTAAAAATTCGACATGTTTATCGGAAACATTATTTTCTGGCCCCTCAAAACGGCAAAAAATGGCTTTTTCAGACTACCGTATCTGGAAAATTAACAATCGAATTCGAAAAACACAACTATAGATACAAGCGTTAGACTTTGAACTACGCTGTCCATAAATAAAATTATATGGTCACCGCTTAGTGTCCGATAGGAAAAAGGATAATAGTAAAGAGCACTGCACGACGTCTGATGGGCTTGCACAGAGAGGCGATAATGAAATACATACGTTAGTCAGTGGTATCATTTACGCTCCTGCCTCTCACACACACAAACGCAGCCTATCTAGGGAGGCCCCTTAAATACTTTGCTGCGTGACAAAGTCTGAACGGAAGTAAATTTCAACATGATTTTACTCAGCAGTTAAAAAAAAAAGTTTGTGCTGTTACTTATTCAAAAGGAACCATTTTGCTTTGTAAAATGAGTGAAAGTCCATCAGTAACTTTTCTCAACGCGTTTTGTATTGTATTAAGTATGTATGCCAAATAGCTTTCCGATTATTTGCATGCGTTTGAAGCAAACATAAATCTTAGTACAATATTTGCAACTTTTATCACGTCAAACGCAAAATTCTCCAATAGATTTAACTTAATTTTTTTTATAGTATGTCCTATAAGACCACGATTAAAACGTAAAATTTGTGACGGTTGGCATAAAAAAGAATATCATGTCTTCTCTGTGATCAGATCGTAGGTCATGGACGTCTTGGACCTTCTGAAAAGAAGTCACCGAAATGGGATCTTTGCGGGCGTTCTCCGATGTCCTTTCACGAGTGCGTCAAAGAAGAAGAGAGAGACTCGTGAAAGCCGAGGGAAATGAATATTTGAGGCTCGAGACAGGCCGGTCGAGAATGATTGAGCCGGTGGCGCACGGACAGGGAAGTGGAAATGTTGCCATCAGATGGACCGACTGACGGCGCCGGATGCAGGAGAAATGACAATAGTCGAGGCGGCGAAGAAAGAGATCTCGCTGAATCGACAGGTTTTATACAGTTTGGCCCGAAATCTAGGCAACACTGCAACTGATCGGAGCGTGCAGCTGTTTCGTCAGAGCAAAGCCAGAGTACTTTCTGGTACGTATCTGAAATATACCGTTTGTTGATGGTTAGAGAGACTGGGCAGTCGCGAACATATTTAAATTCAACGTAAACTGCATTGTACCGTAAATATTTTATCTTACTAATGATGCAACATGTAACCCGTGTGAACCGTTCTGAGACAATCAATCACACATTATGTAACTCTTGCTTTTAATTTATCCTGTGCATTTTATATTATGTTTAGACATCAACAAGGTACATAACGTATCTTCTTACATTGTATACAGTTGGTAGTGCTTTACTACAAGAGCTTATACTACATTTGTGACCACTGACAGATTGACTTCCTGCCCCCGGAAGATTACTATTCCAAAACTAAGAAAGGCAATTAAGATGTAACAATTTAAAAAAGCTTATGAAAATAATATGTGTGCCTTATCAGGCCGAAAATATAGTTACATATCTTTGTATGGAACTTGCAGTGGAAAATGAAGAATTCGAAGATGACAGGTACCGATCCTCTTTAAAGCTGTACAGTCCTAACTGGACCTGTTGAAAGAGAGAAACAGTACTTCAAATAAACGATAACCGATGTCAATACAAAACCTTCAGTGTTATACACAGCACGTCGGAGCCTAGTAAACAATAAACTTTTCCCGTGATTTTCCTGGGTCTGTAATGATTATTAAGTGGCGTACCGTCACTGACAACCACTGTGTATATAAGTAAGCTGTTATTTTAGTGTGACATTTCCTTTACTGTTAATGAGGGCTTACATTCGCCTTAAGTTGATTTTAATTTCATAGTAAAATTTAATATAGACTTATGTTTGAAGCACTTAAGAGTGCGCAGTAGGTAAATAAACGCTGAAAACATCAATTGATTTCTACGCTTTTTTCGAATCCGAGATGGGTAAAATACTCAATGATAATCCTAGATGATGGCATTTACCAACTTTATAAGTAAATATTTATCCAGAATTACTCATTCGTTACGCGTGATCGCTTGCGCCGCAGTTAAATGCACGAGGTCCCGACGTCAGAGATTGTGCCTCAAAATTTCGTAACACTGGAAACAACTTTGTTAAAAACGTAGGCTAAAACTGTTGTCTAGGATTGCTATTGTTTAGTTTTCGCAAATTGACTTCAAGAAATCTACAGTTATGTGTTAAAGCTTTTAGCGTTGAATTATGTACCACACCGTCTTAACAAACTTCCATGCAATTTTGAAATACTTATACGCGAACGTATTTCGCAGAAAATCTATTGAAGGTATAAAAAATAATATTTTATGCTACCGTAAACTGAGGTTTACAGTTTTTATAAGTAGTTTTTGTTAAAAAGAAAAACGGTTTATTTTAGAAAAATGCAAAATGTTTGTTGGGATGCAAAGTGCCATGTACATTTATACCACTTGACAATAGTTTATCAAAAAATATGTCCGAAAATAATTCGATCACTCTGCTACAACATACCACAATTTCGCAAACAAACAGCTATGTGATGTTGAATTTTAATATCCAACTACAAATATAACGAGGCAGATGCATTTCCTAGAAATATCTTGGCAAGAAAATGTTCTCCTGAAATGTTTGACACCCTTACATGAAATAAGCATCAGCAGAAAACATTCAAATAATTATAAGCTCAGTACTAAATTTGAGAAGTTTCTGAGACTTGTTTTCTGTCATCTAGTCTTACAGTTTTGCTTATACGCATGGTGATTTTGTGGTTAAAAGTACTTCATTTATCAACGTAATGGGTTTTGCTCTCCCAAATACGAGTTTAATATTTCCCCACTTCACAAATGTCGCTCTGTCGTTTACTGAGTAAACGTCAACTTTTACATTAGAGGCCTTGTTTCGTGCAGCATTTCAGATCTTGTCTACTTTTTTCCCGAAGCGTATTCGACGGTCGAGTTGACGGCAGCTTTTCTTCCTTCGCCCGAGGGAGTTATATTATTGGCTCTTCGTCGTCCTCCAGTTTTGTTTTAAAAGCTACTGGAAGTTCACTCTCAGCCCAACACTTCCACACAACTCCGCACCAATGTGGACTCTATTCGTCTTTCTTCTTCTGCGTCAATTCCCAAGCCTTCCTTTTATTATTGTTTGTATTGCTGTTCTCCAATTTCGTGGTTTTTTCAAGTCACACCGATCTCGTCGACTACATAAAGGCTACGTCAAAGAACAAAGCACATTTAAATAGGACGTAACAAACACTTCAGCATAATATATTTCTACATGCAAATCAGAGTCGTAAGATAGACAAAATGTTACAATTTTAACACGCTTTATACACGGAAAGCATGCATTAGTATGCTGAATTAAATATACAAAATTTTAAATTTGTTTATAAATTTTAAAAATTCAGGCTACGTAATTATAAAAACATCATGGCTTTATTAATACTCTGCAAAGGAATCAGGAAATATTCACTGATTAGAACCGGTTTGTCATTTATTTTCGATGGAATAATCCCAACAAATTAAATATGTGAGACAAACAGGTAATCTGTTAACTAATTCAGTGAATAATATAATTTAATTTATTGTATTTTAAGTGCCATCCAAAAGTCAAATGGCCAAATAAAAGAAAAAAATACTGTTACAAAAAAACAGACGAAGGACGAGCATAAGACACTAACTGACAGCATATACAAATAAAAATGAGACACAGAACAACTACAAAGAAAAAAAAATAAAAGATACAAACATATATTGGTGCAGACACATACATGTTTAATCCTTTAATATTAAAGTCCATAAAAAATACCAGTTAAGTTATCACAATCACAAATCCACATAGGCTATATCAGTTAAGTAATTATTTTTAGACAATGCAAAGGATATATAAAAATTCCTACAAATACCGATTGGCACTTTTAATCCTGTATATTTTGGCATAGTTTTATAGTCCAAGTAATAAAGTAAACAGTTAATATAAAATATAGCATTATTGGCTATTCTACGAGTATGTAAAGGGGTTGCCTTTTTATGAGTTAGTGTATTCGCATAACTAAAGGGTTTTTCATGCTGACAGATTGTCTTGTAGAATGTTCTCTTAAATAATTTATATTGAACCGATTCCAAACGATTCGAGTCGGTGATGGTAATGCTGTTCCATATGATTGAGCAGTGAGTATTTCAGCTTAGAACTTATCAAAGCAAACTAAATACAAACTGATCATTCAGGAGGTGAAGCATACATAG
The DNA here is from genome assembly GCA_003012365.1 of Medauroidea extradentata. Classification (NCBI taxonomy): domain Eukaryota; kingdom Metazoa; phylum Arthropoda; class Insecta; order Phasmatodea; family Phasmatidae; genus Medauroidea; species Medauroidea extradentata. Next base: position 4,038 of record PNEQ01123993.1, on the reverse strand, counting down.
TGATGTATTTGATTAACCCGAGAGTTCGTTGATCATTAGAGATTAAAGTATCAACATTACAATGAAAATAGAGTTTATTATATAATATTAACCCAGGTTAAGTACTCTATCGGTACGCTTAATTTTACAACTGTAAACCAAATAGTTAAGTTGTATAGGATTATTTTTACGAGTGAAATTGATACACATAGTTTTTAAAATAAAGATTCATGATGTTGTCATTACCCGACTTTTGAACTAAGACAATGTCACTTTGAAGTTTATTACTATCAGATGTGTTACTGATTTTAGTAAATTTTTTAGGTCATCAGCATAAATCAACAATTGGCCAATTTTATTTGTTAAACAATATAATTTATAAATAGATGAAATAAAAGCGGGAACGAAGTACCGCCTTCAGAGTCTCCAGAGGAGGCAACAAAGGTTGTGTTATAAGTTTCCACTACTTTGACTGTATAAATTATGTCCATTAAATAGCTTTGTAACGAATTGGTGTATTACCTCTTAATTCCCAAGTTTACAAAGAATGCTACAATCCTGACTAGTATCAAACAATCTTTTTAAAGATAAAAAAATATATTGCATCATTGAAACCTCTCGATAATATCCATCTATTTCATTTGTGTAACCGAATAAATTAAAAGTGTGTGTATGTATGTGTGTATATATGTAAATAAATAAATAAATAAATATATATTGTTAAAAGTTTGCAGGCTAGGTACGTTTGGGGATGGAGGTCTTGATAAAATAAAGAAAATAAAGCTAACCTAGTTTATTTACAACTGTACATACAAAAATAACCTATGTCTACAATGATTTACCACAATAAATGTCAAACAGAACAAATAACTACTATTTAAATAAAGGAAAAAAAAATACATCTACATAAGTTCTCTGTATATGGAAAGGTTACTAGTCACTCACAATGGTGGACCCAATGAAATAATACCGCAGAATCTTTCTGGCCTAGAATCACCTTCTTCCTACTACTTGCTGCGGTCCCACTCGCTGGACACTCTTGAGCAGTCGTCGCAATCCAATACTTGTCACTATCACTTGTGATCGCACTAGGCACCTGCTAGCAAAACTCTCTCGCTCCTGCTGTAGCACCCCCTTATAAACCCACCCCTACTTCTCGAATTATCTCGGCAGGTCTCTGTTCTCCAACCTCCTGGAAAGATGTCGCTTCAAAGTCAAGCACCACCCCGAGAGATAAAGAGGGAACAGGAACATTCCAGATCACGATATTTTTCCCTCGGTTACCCGATACTGGGCGCAGGTGGTTATCGTGGAGTAATACAATCCATGCCACACCCGAGGAGGTCTTTTAGCGCTGCCGCCACTGTATTGTATTTCGCCGCCCTCCCCGACAGCCACGGCGCCGAGGAGTGGGTGGGAAGGGGGTGACCTAGCTCCGCCACCACAGTATCGTACTACACCGCCCAGCCAGACAGTTGCGGCTCGCAACACTGCCCCCTCCTCAAGTCTGTTCGTCCCGAGCAGACACAACAGACTCTGGTCCATCATAGAGAGCCAGTCTGTCAATATGCACAACCTTGGGTTTTCTTGTCCGAGAGCCCTTGCGAACTATCCGGAAGACCACATCATTTATCTTCTTGGCAATCTGGTAAGGGCCTCCCAGCATTTCTGTAGTTTCGGACAGTATCTTTTCCGTCGTTTTGGGTTATACGGCCACACCAGCTGTCTTTCTTGAAATGTCTTTTCAGGTCCCCTCCGATCATACCACGTTTTCATCCGGTCGCTGTTGACTCTTAAATGTTGCCGAGCGAAATCATGGACTGTGCTCAATTTGCGACGCAGTTCGTCAGCATACACCATCGGTGAAGCAGGTTGTTCTTCTTGTACTGGCCTCCCAAACAGTAGATCACTTGAAAGACGAAGCTCTCGCCCTAACAGCATCTTCGAAGGTGTTACCCTTGTGGCTTCATGGATAGCTGACCGATATACAAGGAGAAACAGGGGCACCTTGGAGTCCCAGTCTTTTTGATTGTCGGCTACAAAAATGGACAGATACTGTTCTAAGGTACGATTTAATCGCTCGACCATCCTATCCGACTGAGGATGCAAAGGAGTTGTCCGTGTCTTCTTCATTCCCAGAATTTTGGTCACTTCCTGGAATAATTTGGCTACAAAGTTGCTGCCCTGGTCGGAGTGAAGTTCGAGGGGCACTGCAAACCTTGAGAATACATGCTCCACTAAAGCATCGGCCACTGTGCTAGCCTCTTGGTTAGGTATTGGTATGACTTCAGGCCACTTGGTGAAGTAGTCTTGCACCACTAATAGGTACCGATTTTTTCTCTCAGTCACTGGCAAGGGACCCAAAATATGTACTGCTATTCTCTCGTTGGGGCTCCGACAATGTACTTCTGAAGATGACCATGCCCTCTAGTTCTTGGTCCCTTTCTTGCAGTAAATGCATCACACGTTCGGCACCACCTCTCGACATCACCCCTACAATGTAGCCAATAGTATCGCCATCTAACTTTGTTGAGAGTCTTATTAACTCCAAAATGTCCTCCAGCTGCTGAACTATGAAGTTCCTTCAGCACCTCTGGAACTCTAATTTCTGGGAGTACCAGCTGTAGGCGTGTTTCTTTGCCATCTGCACTTTCCCAGTTCCGGTACAGGACACCATTTTTCAGAGATAGAGAATCCTATTGTGCCCAGTATGCCTTAGTTGAAGTACTTTGATCAGATAAATTGGCCCACTCTGGGCGCTGGCCTTTTTCCTTCCATTCTAGTATTGGCCCAAGAGCAGGGTCCTTTCTCTGATCTTCGCCAATCTTTACATCGCTCCATGGAGAAGGTTCATTGCCAGTTGTGAACTCTTGGATTCTTGTTACCCGAGCAGTTGGTGTCTTCCCAGCCTTCCCTTCTTGGCGATCACAATGAAAACACATTGGCTCGCATGGCCTCCTGGACAGTGCATCAGCATTGTTGTGTAAGCGCCCAGGTCTGTGCTGTATTTCAAAATCGTACTTTTGAAGGTGCTGCATCCACCTAGCTATCTGTTCTTCTGGGTTTTTGAAGTTCAGTAACCAATGTAATGATGCACGATCTGTTCGTAGAATAAAGTGCCTTCCATATAAGTAATGGTGAAAATGTGAAATAGACTTGACCATTGCAAGGAGCTCCCTGCGAGTTACACAGTAATTTCTTTCAGGCTTATGTAACACTTTGCTGAAATACTCTAATGGCCTCTCTTTTCCACCCTGGATCTGTGACAACACAGCACCAATCCCCACATCGCTCGCATCAGTGTCTAAAATGAACTGTCCATCACTACTAGGATAACCTAGGACAGGAGGTGAAACCAAAATTTCCTTTAATTTTCTGAATGAGGATTCACAATCGGGGGTCCAGAAAAATTTTCTTTTAGTCTCTGTCAATTCATGTAATGGCTTTGCTATTGTGGCGAATCCATGCACAAAACGCCGATAGTAAGCACACAGCCAAAGAAAACGTCTTACTTGAGTCCGATCAGTTGGACGTGGCCAATCTCTAATTGCTTTCGTCTTTTCTGGATCTGTTTCTATCCCTTCAGCCGACACTACATGTCCCAAGAATTTCACTTTACTTTGGAACAAATTACACTTTTTGGGAACTAGCTTCAAATTAGCTGCTGTTATCCTCTGGAGCACTGAATCAAGATGTGTCAGGTGTTCGTCTTCCCTGTAACCACAATGTCATCTAAATAAACCTGACAAATATCCATGAGTCGTTCAAATATTGCTGGAGCATTGCACAGTCCAAAAGGCATGACCTTGAATTGCCAAGTTCCTTTCCCTTGTACAGAAAAGGCAGTCTTCTCTCTATCATTCGGGGCCACTTCACATTGCCAGTAACCACTTTTCATGTCCAAGGTTGAGAACCACTGGGATCCAGCCAGGCTATGCAGAGTGTCATCTATCCGAGGAAGTGGGTAGGAGTCTTTCCTGGTCACATCATTCAGCCGCCGGTAATCTACACAAAATCTTGTTGAGCCATCTTTCTTCTTGACCAACACAACTGGAGATG